>CAUYRH010046056.1:0-18100 GCA_963574655.1 Perodicticus potto
TCTTTTTTTTTTTTTTTGGAGACAGAGCCTCAAGCTGTCACCCTGGGTAGAGTGCTGTGGCATTACAGCTCACAGCAACCTCCAATTCCTGGGCTCAAGCGAGTCTCCTGCCTCTGCCTCCCAAGTAGCTGGGACTACAGGTGCCCGCCACAACGCCTGGCCATTTTTTGGTTGCAGCTGTCATTGTTGATTGGCAGGCCCAGGCTGGATTCGAACCTGCCAGCTCAGGTGTACATGGCTGGCGCTTTAGCCCGCTAAGCCACAGGCACCGAGCCCCAAAATAAATTTCTTAAGAACCTCCAGATTATTTATGCAAGTATCAATATAATATATTCTTCTGCATGTTTTTGTATTCTCTTATACATGTATTTTTTTTTTTTTTTGAGACAAAGTCTCACTCCATTGCCCTGGGTAGAGTGCATTGGCATCACAGCTGACAGCAACCCAGCAACCTTCAACTCCTGGGTCCAGGTGATTCTCTTGCCTCCCAAGCAGCTGGGACTACAGGTGCCCGCCACAACACCCGGCCATTCTTTGTTGCAGTTTGGCCAGGGTCAGTCCGAACCCGCCACCCTCGGTACATGGGGCCAGCACCCTACCCACTGAGCCACAGGCGCCGCCCTCTTATACATGTATTTTTGTATTCTGTTGTATTATTTACAGAAAAGATGACATATTTACTGTCAGTGATCCACACTATTCTACAACTAGCTTGTTTCACTTGATGTATCTTAGAGATCGTCCAATATGAATTTGTAGAATTCTTTTTTATAGCTTCATTGTGTTTGATGGCACTATATTTAATCAGTTGGACACTTGGTTGGTTTCCAGTTTTTTGCTGGAAAAAAACCAATACTGGTATCAAATAACCTTGCACACACATAATTTTTCAGGCGTGCAAATGTTTCTGTGGGGTGAATTCTTAGAAGTTGGTTTGCTGGGTTCAAGAGTGACCATGTTTGTAATTTTGATAGATAGCTATCACACGACCTCTACAAGGGTTATGCCAATCAACACATCTCCCTGCAGCTAGGAACTGAAATGAGACTGCCCATTTCCCTATAGTCTCACCAGGCAGTGTATTTTTCCAATTTTTAGGATTTTTTTCCAATCTCAAAAATGAAAAATTGTATCTCAGTGTAGTTTGAATTGGTGTTTCTCTTAAGACTGAAGTTGAATTAGATGCCTAGCTTTTAAATGTCTTTCTAATTGTAATGGTTTCATGATATCATTACCTAATATCTTGAGACATGAAATATGCTGAGTGAATAGCTTATATTATTTGTTTGATTTTTTTTGCCTCTGCTGCTTGTATCAGGAATTTTCTGATTTCTTGAGCTTTCCATGGGAACAGAGATGCTGCAAGTGTTTAGATTCTGAACTACTGGAGTTGCATTAAATGTGTGTTTATTTAACTTATTTGAATTTGATTATATACCCAGAAAAGAGGGAAATAATAATAATTTATATTGTGTTATTACGAGAGGCAGATGATTATCAGATGGCGTGCAGTACTCTTTCTCATGATCTCATTATATGATATTCATTATTTAATTAGATGTATGGGTTAGCACAAGCTTATGGACACAAACCCACATACTGTATTTTATGGCAATGGAAAATTTTGACTATACTTGCTTTTTGAATCCTGTGTTGACTTAGGAACTCAATTTCCTACCTAAGCACAGTCCATTGTCCTGGATAAGAGAGCCTTTTCCCTTAATTCGTACCATGTATGAATTACACAGTTAGATGAGACAGTAAGAAGCTAAATTCTTTGCCTTACACATGAATCTTCTAATACCGAGGGAGGAATTGGTGGTTTATGTGAAGGTAACTGGCAATGTGTATCCGGTTTGGCTTCTTGTGGTCTAGGGAAAGCAAAGGCAGGTTTCAAAAACACTGTTGGGGTGTGCATCTTATCTGTATTTCTTTCTTTGGAATTACCTCACAGTCCCTGCCAAAGATGGAGATCTAGGTGGTCACGTTTATCCCAAGCAGCCAAGACCCTGTGGCCACAGCTGATTGGAATAGGCACGGACACTTTACCCCAGCTGAGCTAGGTAGATCGAATTTCTTTAAAATCTGAATCTAATTTCTTTAATGCAAGAGAGTCTGGGAGCCCTGGAGCTATTAGACACTATAGAATTTGGGACAGAGTTGATTGCTGTGGAACCCCAAATCAAGGAGAAGTCTAAATTCTGAGGGAGATGGACACTAGGAGCCTTTCGGAGGAGACTGACTTACAGAAGAAAAAGCGGAATACCCCCAAAGAGTGAAGTGGACAGGGAGATGGTCTGTACCCAGGTAAGAGGGAGGGATGGAGAGAGTGCCAGGTAGCTGAACTTCCTGCTCTACATTTCCATGAGAGTCTTCTGATCCTTATACTTAAGTTCCGTTTCTGTATTTTTAATTTTAATTTTATTTAATGTTGTTGTTTTTTTGTTTTTTTTTAGAGACAGGGTCTCACTCCGTTGCCCAGGCTGGAGGGCAGTGCTCACTATAGCCTTGAACGCCTATGCGCAGGTGATTCTTCTGTCTAGCTGAGACTACATGCATGCCACCACCCCCAGCTAATCTGTAATTTATTTTTTGAGAGAAAAGGCCCTGCTATGTTGCCCAGGCTGGTCTTGAATTCCTGGCCTCAAACAATCCTCATACCTCAGCCTCCTAAAGTGCTGGGATTATAGGTGTGAGCCACTGTGCCCAGCCCCTTCCATTTAACAGTTTTGAACATGTGGATCATACATATATAGAATGCTTATATGTTGGTGGTGGAAGCAAAAAATATCACATAAAGACTTTGGAAGACAGTTTGGCATTAATTCTTCATTGAATGCAGTCAACCCTTTATATCTGCAGTTTCCACTGATTGAACCAAGATAGAAAATATTGGGGGGAAAAATAAGAAATAACAATAAAAAATGAAAATAATGCAAATAAAAATACAATACAACAACTACTTAAATATCATTTACATTGTATTAGGTATCATAAGTAATCTAGAAATGATTTAAAGTATATGGGAGGGCTTGGCACTCATAGATCAGTGGTTAGGAAGCTGGCCGCATGCACTGGGGCTGGTGGGTTCAAACCCAGCCAGGACCTGCTAAAGAACAATGACAACAACAACAATAAAAAAATAGCCAAGTGTTGTGGCAGGCACCTGTAGTCCCAGCTACTTGGGACTCTGAGGCAAGAGAATCGCTTGGGCCCAAGAGTTTGAGGTTGCTATGAGTGTGACGCCACAGCACTCTATACTGAAGGAGACATAATGAGACTCTATCTTAAGTAAATAAATAAATAAGTAAAGTATATGGCAGGAGGCCAGGTGTGGTGGTTCATGCCTATAATCCTAGCACTCTGGGTGGCCGAGGCTCTGGTAGATTGCTTAAAGTCAGGAGTTCAAGACCAGTCTGAGCAAGAGAGAGACTCTGTCTAAAAAATAGCTGGGCGTTGTGGCAGGCACCTGTAGTCCCAGCTACTTGGGAGGCTAAGGCAAAAAGATTGCTTGAACCCAAGAGTTTGAGGTTGCTGTGAGCTATGATGCCATGACACTCTAACAAGGGTGACAAAGTAAGACTTGTCTCAAAAGAAAAAATATGGAAGGATGTATGTAGGTTATATGCAAATGCCATGCCACTTCATATAGGGGATTTGAGCATCCTGGAATTTTGGTGTCCTCCGAGGTCCTGGAACCAACCTGCTGTGAATACTCAGGAAAAATCGTATTCACATATTCTATAGTCCAGCAATTTCACTACAATTTCCTACATATATACCCAAGAAAAACTCTTGCATGTCATGTACAACCAGAGACATGTACAAGGATGTTCATAGCAGCATTGTTCATAATTGCTAAAGTCTTTTTTCCCATCAGTGGGAGAGGGATAAATAAACTGTGATGCCTTCACACCCTGAATATTAGTTAGCAGTAAAAACAATGAATAACAGTGACCTACAATAATGTGGTTCAATATAAAGGTTTAATATTAAGTGAAAAAAGCAGCATCCAAAGGATTTTATGCATCATATCTCTTTAAGTTAAAAGCATTTAAAATAGGCCAGGTGCAGTGTCTCATGCCTGTAATCAACAGCACTTTTAGAGACCAAGGAAGGAGAAGTGCTTGGGACTAGCAGTTCATAGCAAATCTATGGGCAACATAGCAAATCTCTGTCTCTACAAGAAACAAAGAAGGTAGCCAGGCATGGTGGTGCCTGCCTATAGTCCCAGCTACTCGGGAAGCTGAGGCAAAAAGATCGCTCGAGCCCAGGAATGCTACAGTGAGCTATGTTTGTGCCAAAGCCCTCTATCCTGGGCGACAGGGCAAGACACTGTCTCTAAAATAAACAAATAAAAGCAATTAAAAGAAAAAATTCACTTTTAAGCAATACATATGAACAAAGGAATAAACAAAGCAAAAGAATGATGAATATGGGATTCGGGATGATAATTACCTAGTGGGGAAACCATATGGTTACAGGTTGGCTACTGCCAAGTTCCTGGCTTTTGGGTGAGTGGTTTTGTGGCTGCTCAGTACATCACTGAAAATTAGCTAACAGCATAAAAGCAGATCATACACAAACCACTCATAAGAGTATGCCGTGAGGCAATGATTATGAATGATTCAATTCTGTGCACCTGATGTTCAAGTAAAAAGAGAACTATAAGAGGAAGTGACTTTTAATATTCCTCTATCAGTTTCATCAGTCTCGCTGAGGATACAAGATTGTTGGCATGTGTTAACTATTATACCCTCTTCCCACTTTTATATTTTATGATGGTTGCAATTGAAAAGCAATGCTGAGTACATGGAGCATCAAACAATAATCCCAACAGCTTACATTGTTTAAGTGCTTGCTTTGTACCAGGCACTATGATGAACACTCTCAAGTATTAAGCCTCACAACCTTCTAGGGCACCAGGTACTATTATTTCCCCCTATTTATAGTACTGATGAGGAAACTGAAGTTCAGAGAGATTTAGTGAATTGACTGAGGCCATATGGCATAGGGGCCAATACCTCCTTAATTACAGACTATTAATGTAATTGTAACAATTACATATACCATGGAAACATCTTCTCTGCCCTCAAATACCATTTAGAATTAATACAACTTGATATGTAATCCCTTTTTCTCTAAAATCCCTTTCTAGCTCCATTTAATAAAAATGTACCTGTTGTAAGTGGGGTGATCCCTTACTGGTGTTGAAGGTTTCTGGGTGTCCCTGGGGCTTCCCTGTCCAGGCACATTTGGAATCCATGCCTGAATCTCTTTAAGGCATGTCTTCCCAGGAGTCAGCAAACCATGGCCTGCTGGCCAAACTCTGCCTGCTACCTGTTTTTTATGGTCCATGAGCAAAGAATAGTTTTTGTATTTTTTAATGATCAGAAAAAACTAAAAAAGAGAATCATCTTTGAGATGAGAATTTTATGAAATTTAGATTTCAGTCTCTGTAAATTAAGTTTTGCTGGACCGCTCATTCCTTTACGTATTGTCTGTGGCTGCTTTTGTGTTATGATGGCAGAGCTGAGTGGTTGTAACATAGACTATGTGGCCCACAAAGCTTAAATGCACTGGAACCTCTATAAGTTGACCACCCAAGGGACTGTAACAAACTGGTCAACTTATGGAGGCGGTCAACACAAGGAACTAGGCGTATTGTACTGATAAGTACATGTGGTGCATGTCTGGTCTATGAAATTGAAATCAACCCAAGGAGATGGTCAGTGCAGGGAGGGAGTCAACTATGGAGGTTCCACTCTACTTACCATCTGCCCCTTTACAGAGAAAACTGGCCAATCCCTGTCTGAAACTAACAAGTTCACATGTAGTAGCACTCCCATTCAAAAAGAATTTCAAGTTTAAAAATATTATTTAGCTGTTTGCACCAACTGGCTTTTGGTTTGTGCCAGAGCTTAAGATGTTGACTACTTTTGGAACAGATTACTGGAGTGAACCCTTTTTTCTCCCCAAAGGAAGCAAGTGCCTACCTATGAAAACTATGGAGTCACCATAACATTGGGAATGTTACGTGGTCTTGTTTCCTAATGCAAATCAGTGTATCTTTAGCAGGATTGAGGGAATTTTAGAGAAATGCTTTCCTAAAATTTAAATCTAGGCTTTTTTTTTTTTTTTTTTTTTTGGCCAGGGTCAGATTTGAACCCATCACCTCTGGTATATGGGGCCAGTACCCTACTCCTTGAGCCACAGGCACCACCCTGACCCCGGGCTTAAGTATTGTTGGCTATATGGTAAGTTTAGAATAGAATGGGCCAGCCTTGAGAAACCTTGCTCTGACCTGGGACTGGCTTGTTGGGAGGGCCCTGTGGGTGGGGGCCTTCCACTCTTCTGGGATTGAGGCTGGGGTGAGAGAAGACTCTTCTATCCTTGGAGGCAGTGGGTGGCAGGATGGTGATGGGAGCCTGCTGGAAGCTACAGAGAGCCCCCAGATATTGGTGTCTGTGGGCTCCGGAGGGAATTTTTTTACGGCATCCATGAAAGATACTCTTGTCTTGGTGCTCGTTCTCCCTTAGCACTCAGCAAAGCTTTGTTAACACCCTAGTCTGGCCTTGGGATGGTGAAGGGAGAAGTCTGTGTCTGGGCTTCATGTGAACTGGAGTGGATTGGGGTGGGGTGAGGGTGACCTGGAGAACTCTGCAGTGGCAAGATGAAGAGCCCAGAAGCAGTAGGATGCAACCAATAGCCACTGTGATGATTGGAGGGGACTTTCCATGGAGGAGGGATGGTCCCTTCCTTAGGGATGCGTTTCTGGGCCCTCCCCTGTTACATTCCCATCCCTGACATTCTCTCACCCCATGAGCTAAGCCACATCTCCCACTCACACACGCTTACAGCATTCCGTCCCAGTTCGTATTACCTGTAACAGTGTGGTGGGTACAGTAATGGCCCCAAAGATGTCCTAGTCCTGGGAACCTGTGAATATGGTATCTAACATGGCAGAAGGGACTTTGCAGATGGGATGAAGAGTTTTGAGATGGGGAGATGATCCTGCATTGCCTGGGTGAGCCCATTGTCATCACAAGGATCCTAACAGCTCAAAGAGGCAGGAGAGTTAGAGGCAGAGAAGGAGAGGTAGCAATGGACACAGAGGTGGGAGTGCGGTGAGTGCTGGCTCTGAAGATGGAGAAAGGGGCTGGCTGTGCATGTGGGCAGCCTCTAGAACAGCGGTACTCAACCTGTGGGTCGCGACCCCTTTGTAACAATGAAAATACATCGCGGCATTAGGAAGGTTGAGAACCACTGCTCTAGAACCTGACAAAAGGAGAGATTTTCCTCTAGAGCCTGCAGAAGGAGCATAGCCCTGCTCACACCTGGATTTTAGTCTGATGAGACCTGTGGAAGATGATAAATTTGTACTTCTTAAAGCTGCTAAGTTTGTGGTGATTTGTTACAGAAGCCATAGGAAATGAATACACTCTGTGAAGATAATGACTTGAGTATTTCATGTTTCTCATTTGCTTGAATCCCTCTACAGCTTCCTGTCTTACTCTGAGAACAAAAGTCCTCCCTGAGGCCCACAGCTCATCTTCTCACCAGGAATTCTCCAAGATCATCACCTTCCACTCTTCCTTCATTTTCTTCTTCCCACCTGCTTGCTTTCCTTGAACCTTCCAGGCAGGCCTTTGAATGCGTACCTCAGGACCTTTGCACATGCAGTTTCAAGGCCTGGAATGTTCTCATCCTAGATGAATGCATATCTGGCTTCCTTACCCCTTTCTAGGCCTTTGCTCAAATGTCACCTCACTGAGTCTTGCCCTCACCACTCTTCAACATCTTCCCCCCAGTACTTCTCACCTCTTTCCCCGCCTTTTCCCCCTCTACATCTCTTATCATCACAAAACATTCCGTACACTTCACTTATTTGTTTTGTGTCTTACCTGTATCTCCTCTTTAGAATGTAAACTTCATGAAGAAAGAATCTCTGTGTGTTTTAACTGCTGTATTCCCAGCTCCTAACACAGTGCCTGGCATATCGTAGGTGCTCAGTATGTGTCTGTTGAATAAATGAATGAATGGACATATTTAATGTCTAGCTCCTCCACCTGACCCCGGACTCCATGAGGTCAGCTGTGTCTGTTTTGTTCACAACTCTAACTTCATCATCCAGCACATGCCTGTTCAATATATATTTCACCAATGAACATGTAAATAAAAAGAATGAGTTGGGGAGCTCCCATTTACGTTCCCCAGAGGATGGCAGCAGAGCTGCTACTGCTTCTACCTCCTGTCCTCTCATTCCTTCTCCCATTCCCTGCCCTTTTCATTCTCCTCTGCCACTCCACTCACTTCTTTGCCTACCTTTGGCTTCTTTTTCTGCAAGAGATAACCCTTTCCTAGTTTTTAGTTTTATTGTCAATTGTCACTGTCTCTGGGCCCTTTGACTCAGCTTTTGGTTTAATAGGTCTGAGATTGGGCCCTTGGCTTCTACTATTTATTATGATTTTTATTTTTTAGAGACAAGGTCTTGCTCTATCACCCAAGCTGGAGTGTAGTGGCACAATCATGGTTCACTGAAGCCTTCAACTCCTGGGCTCAAGCAAGTCTCCTGCCCCGGCCTCCTGAGTAGCTGGGACTATAGGAACACACCACCATGCTGGGCTAATTAATAAAGACTGAGGTCTCCCTGTGTTTCCCAGGCCAATCTCAAACTCCTGGACGCAAGCTATACTCCTGCCTTGGCCTTCTAATGTGCTGGGAGTAAAGGTATGAGCCACTATGCCTGGCCCTAGTATTTAAAATAACAGGTAATTTAATGTTGCACATTACTCATGATTGTTTTTGCATGATTGTCCAAGGAAACCTCAGAAAATGACATGCAAGGGAGAGGCTTCTGGAATTTTGTTCTCTTAAGAGGCACTCTGTATATTTTCTTGTGTGTGCAAACACAAATCTAGAAGATTCACGAAAAAAGGGGGCAGTGGTGGTTGCTCTAGGAATGAGGATTGGCAAATAAGGCACAAAGGGGACTGACTTTTCACTCTGAACTCTTTGATTGTTAGCATGTTCTAACCACGTGCATGTATTGTATATTTTTTATAATCTACCTTTTATAATCTTTCCCCAATCCCACCCTGACTCTCCCTGCAGCTTACGTGGAGTTATGATTTCAGAGCTATTCAGATCCTGGGTGAAAGGTATCCTTGAGCCCATTTGGGTTCTTCCAAAATTACCTGCTTTTGTTTCTTTCACAACCTGATCAGTTTCTGCCTTTCTCATGTGCCCCTGCTTGGAAAAATGTTAGAAATGAGCACAAAGTTATTATTTTATTCCTGGGTCTCTCTGGTAGATAACCGGTGTCTAGTCTGCCCAGAATTCTTTCCTCTTTGGTTAAGAACAATTGCTTTCAGAAATTCCCCACCCCTGCCCTGTCATGGTGGATCTGTCAATCCTATGGTTCCAATCCTCTCCCCACCACAGGGGTGAGTGTGAGATCCCAGCTGGCTCCTCAGTAGTGGGTTCACTGTGGACATTTGAGTTCCTTTTCAGGAGCTGTTTGGATCCTGGGAGAGAGAGAGACTTCCTACTCTGAGGTCAATGGTATTAAAGACCAGTTCTACCTAGGGATGTTGGGCACCATGTTTGCAGCTTTGAAGAGCGTTTGCCTGGAGATGAGGAAAGCATAGCCAAGAGAGAAAGAGAGTCAGTGACCTGATGACATTGTTTGAACACCTAGATCCAAACGTGCCTGAAGTACATTCCCTTAGAGTTCCCTTTGGCTTAAGCTAATCAGTGCCTTCTTGTCCTTAATCTAGATTGAGGTCAGTTTCTGCCATTGACCAAAATATTTCCTAACTGAGAATCACTGGACATTGCTACATGATTTCACTTCTTTCTTTTTCTTTTCAAGAGACAAAGTGTTGCTCTATTGTCCAGGCTACACTGCAGTGGCACTATCATAGCTCAATGCAGTCTTGAACTCCTAGGCTCAAATGATGATCCTTCCACCTCAGCCTCCCAAGTAACTGAGACTATTGGTGTAAGGTACAACACTCACCTAACTTTTTTACTTTTTTGTAGAGACAGGCTCTCACTATGGTGCCCTGGCTCATATGTTTAACACCTGGCCTCAAGTGATCTTCCAACCTCAGCCTCTCAAAGTGCAGAGATTACAGATGTGAACCACCACACTTGGCTTGGTTTTCCTCTTAAAAAGCACTGCCTTGGGAAGAATATATTGGGAGTTGCGGGGAGAGGACAAGAGTGAGGGAGGGGGATAGGAATGTTAGGAGGTGGTCTTAAATTTGGACATCTAATAGGTATCTCACCTGGAATGCCATCTCCTAGGGTCTAAATGTTTGCGTTCCCTCCAAAGTTTGTATGCCAAAGCCTAATCCCCAATGTGATGGCATTAGTATGTGGGGCCTTTGGGAGGCAACTGGGTCATGAGGGTAGATCTCTGATGAATGGGACTGGTGCCCTTACAGAAGAAGCTCAAGGGAGCAGCTGCTTATTTCCACCGTGGGCTATTATGAATAATGTTGCCCTAAACATCTAGGTTCAAGTTTTTGTGTGACTATATACTTTCATTTCTTTCTATATACCTAGGAATGTACTGGGTTAGATGGATCATTCTTTCACTATTCCTGTGACTATTAGTACTATTGGATTAAAGCCTGTTGGTTCTATGGCCATCTTATTAGGCTTTGAGGTGCTCTGGGTTCTGGTTTATATCAGTCTTGATGCAAATCTCTGGGTTCTGGGTTTATATCAGTCTTGATGCAAATCTCTGGGTTCTGGGTTTATATCAGTCTTGATGCAATCCCTCTGGGTTCTGGTTTATATCAGTCTTGATGCAAAACTTTAGTTTTGATGAAGAACTCTGAAGAGAAAGCATATCACCTTTTACTGAGTGCAGACCTGTAGAGAATGCCAACCCTCAGTGGAGCCAGCCGTCACCTCTGCCCTGCAGTTCCCAACGTGGCATTAGTCAGGAAAGGGGAAGATGGCTGTTTTCAGTTCTCCATACACTTGATCCCAGAAATTAGCATGACTGTCCACAACTGAGCCATGAACTACAACTTACGGATATTGTGTTGACTCTTGTTACCAGACTCTTGCTTTTTCACTGTGGCTGGAGTGCAACGGTATAATCACAGCTCACTGCCTAGTTTCTTAACTCCTAAGCTTAAGCAGTCCTCCGGCCTCAGCCTCTCAAGTAGCTGGGGCTACAAGAGTATGCTACTGTGCTCAGTTAATTTTTTTTTTTTAATTTTTTGTAGAGATGAGGTCTTTCTGTGTTGCCTAGGCTGGTCTTGAATTCTTGGCCTCAAGTGATCTTCCTGCCTCAGCTTCCCAAAGTGCTGGGATTTCAGGCATGAGCCACCATGTCTAGCCTCATTTTGCATTTCAATCTCTATTCTATCTGAAATTTATTTTAATATAAGAAAGTAGGGGTACAGCTTTATTCCCCCCCAAAGACAGATGTCCCAAGTGACATTTACGGAATAATTCCCATTTTCCCCACTGATTTGAAGTGCCACTTTTATCACATGCCAAATTCCCATATGTATTTGAGTCTATTTCTGACTTTCTTGTCTGTTTCTTATCTGTCTAGTCCTGCACCATTACAACACATGTTGTGCTTTTTATAACACATTAAAAAGTCTGTTAGCATTAGGTCGCCGTCATTACTTTTGTTCCAGAGATTTCCTCACTATTCTTTTCTTTTTTTAAACAGCTTTATTGTGATGTATTTCATATACCTTGCAACATTCACCCATTTAAAGTGTACAATTCAATAGTATGTTCACAGATATGGGCAACCATCACTACAGCCAATTTTAGAATATTTTTGTCACCTTAGAAAGAAACCTGTAAACTTAAGCCATCCGCTTTCCCCCCACCTCCCTTAGCCCTCAGCAACCACTCATTTACTTTCCGTCTTTATGGGTTTGCCTATTCTTTTTTTTTTTTTTGTAAAGACAGAGTATCACTTTCTTGCCCCTCGGTAGAGTGGCCGTGGCGTCACACAGCTCACAGCAACCTCCAACTCCTGGGCTTAGGTGATTCTCTTGCCTCAGCCTCCCGAGTAGCTGGGATTACAGGCACCTGCCACAACGCCCGACTATTTTTCTGTTTTGCACTTCGGTGGAGGCTGGGTTTGAACCCGCTGCCTTCGGTATATGGGGCCAGCGCCCTACTTGATGAGCCACAGGCACCGCCTGGGTTTGCCTATTCTTGACATTTCATGTAAACAGAATCATATAACGTGGTCTTTTGTGACTGGTTTATTTCTTAGCATAATGTTTTCAAGATTCTTCCATGTTGTGCCATATATCAGTACTTCATCATTTTTTATGGCTTTTTTATGGCTGAATAATTTTCCATGGTACAGTACAGATATGCCACATTTTGTTTATCCATTCATCAGTTGAATATTTGGGTTACTTCCACTATTTCACTATTGTGAGTAGTGTTGCTATGAACATTCACTACCAGTTTTTGTTTTAATACTTATTTCCAGTTCTTTCGGGTATATACCTAGGAGCGGAATTGCTACGTCATATGGTGATTTTGTTTAACATGTTGAGAAATCTTCAGACTGTTTTCCAGAGCAGCTACATCATTTTACATTTCTATCAGCAATGTATGAGGTTTCTAATTTCTCTATATCTTCTCCAAGATTTTTGTTTGTTTTAATTTTAACTATCCTAATGAGTGTGAAGAGGTATCTCTTGTGGCTTAATTTGTATTTCCCTGATGATTAATGATGTTGAGAGTCTTTTCATGTACTTATTGCCATTCCTATACCTTCTCTGGAGAAATGTCTATTCAAGTCTTTTGTCCTTTTAAAAAAAATTTGGTCATTCATCTTTTTATTATTGAGTAGTAAGTGCTCTATATTTTCCTGACTATTCTTGCTTGTTCATTTTTTTTTTTTAGCTGAATCTTCTTTCATCAGGGATGGCTAGCAAAATTTGTGTAGTTTATTTTTTCTTTTATGTGACAGTCTCACTTGACGCTGTGGCGTCCTCACAGCCATCTCAAACTCCCAGGCTCAAGCTATCCTCTTGCCTCAGCCTCCTAAGTAGCTGGGACTACAGGCACCCACCACAATGCCTGGTTATTTTTAGAGAGAGGATGAGGGTCTCCCTCTTGCTGAACATGGTCTTGAATTGCGCTCAAGCAATCCGCCCACCTCAGCTTCTCAGAGCCGCTTCCAGCCACATTTGTGTAGTTTAAAAGGAAAAAACAAACATTCAGCCTGAATCTGGTTAACAGATCCTGTAGATGAAAATTTCCCCCAAACATCTCCTCTTTAAATGCCCTAAAAGGATTTGGCCACGTGTGTTATGAAGTTGAAGTAAACCCCACTTGTGTACGTGACACAGAAATGGGTCTAGCCTAGTGTTATCCCGAAGGCTTGTGCATTGTATATTCATGGGGGCTGTTAATTACTCTCTAGTCTAATTTACCTTGGTGCAGTGCTAACTTTGAGATCAAGGCTGGAGAAGCCCTTTCCAAGATCAGCACCACAAACTGGCCTGAGGTGATTATTGCAGCTCTCTAGGGATCCTCAGCCCCTCTTGGGTTCGGAACTGGACCTAAACTACACGCACAGCCTGACTCACAGCTGTGGACTGGCACAAATGCTGGGCTTCATTAGGGAAGAGTGTGATTTCCCGCATGCTTTACTCCTTGGGGGGGTGTCTGAAAGGGAATCAAGCATTCCTCATGCCAGTTGTTTAATCCTTGGGGTATCTGAAAGAGAAGCAAGCACTTCTTAGATCAATATTTTCAAGGTTCATCTGATGCAAGCCTCTGCCTGGGGCTGGAGCATGCACTGTTTCTCCAGCTTCTCTCTCTCTCCAGGGGGGAGATGAACTCCAGCCCTTGTGATGAACTTCTTGCATTTTTTTCCTTGGGAAATCTGTGTATAAGTGTGATTATGGTGGGCAACAAGGGGGGTAAAGATAGTTTCAAAACTGGACACCTGTGGTGCTTGTTCCTTTGCAACTGAGTTTCTCAACCTCTTTTTCATTATCATTCCCCCAGGAGTATTTTTAGGTATTTCCCCTGATCAACCCTTCCCCATGAAATTTTAGTGGCACAGATATACTGTATCTCTTTATGCACTGTAAGTATGGATACCTGTGCTTTAGTCATAAAAAATAAGATATTTTTTTCCCCTCTGGGAGCCATACAGGCCCCACTGAGAACAAATCCTTTACAATAGTTCACAACTAGCCCCCTGGCAGGCTCCACTACCATAGAGTGGAGAGGAAGGCAGTCTAAGCAAGGGCTGTGAGGAACATGTGAACTAAGGCACATAAGGCGCCTTAAACAGGAGCCCTTGTTGTTGTCATTATTATGGTTTTACACCCTGTCCTCGTGATGATGTTTATTACTCTCACTCAGGTTTTGCAGGCTGGGCAGAGGAGGAAGTCATTTCCAGTCCAGAGTTCTACCAGAGGTCAAGGGGTACAGAGGGGAGTGAACAGGTGGGATTATGGTGCATGGTGCAGCCTCATGGCATCAGAACTTCTGATTTCTCAGGACAAGTTGGAAATGCAGATTTTTGGCTAAATCTCCCAAACTCTAAGCATCGGCTCAATGCACAACAATGCTATGGGGACCAAACAAAAGAGATGAGTGGAAGATGATACTGACTTGGGCAAAGTTAGTCGCATAGCTGAGATTCCCACGTGAGTCCCCCAGAGCCAGGGCCAGTTTGACTTCACGAAGCCCTCACGACCCCTCCCACCGCCCCCTTCTTTGCAGCCCTTCCGCGCCTCCTTCCGCTCGACCCCAGGCCAGGCCGTGCGGCATTGGGACGAAGAATCCATCTCCACTTTCCTCCAGCCCGCCCTTCCCGGAAGGGCCCGGACTCTGTCCACAAACGAGTCGAGAGTCCACGCCGGCCCCGGGGGAGCGGGTCGGTGCCGGGTTGACAGTTAGAGCGCGGCGGAGGGAGGCGTGGGCAGGGCGGGCGCTGCCTCTCCGGCTTCTCCCCGCGCCGACCTCACCCTCCCCGGCCTGAAACAACCCGTTGTTCCCACCCACCTCTGACCCGCCACCCTGGCGATTGTTTTCTGTTCGCTCGGGTCGCGGGTAGGAGGCGAGGAGCGTCGGGGTTCTGGAGCCTGGCAGCTCTCCAGGCCGGTGGCCTTCGGCCCTGGGGCGGGACGAGAGGACGCCAGGGTCCTGCAGGCGGCGGTGGCCATGGGCTCGCGCAGCTCCCGCGCCGCGGTCATACCCGACGTGGACAGCATTCGGCGGGAGACCGGCTGTGAGTGCGCCGCGCCGGCGTCCCCAGAAGAGGGGCTGGGTGGAGGGAGTCTGGTCCCACACTGGGGGACACCCAGACCCACAGTCTGAGACCGCAGAGGTGTGCGGTGGGCTCAGTTCACCGGGCCGCGGGCCGGATCCCTCCAGGAACCCGGTGTTCTGGAGCCAGGATAGAGACCGAAGGCGGAGCTGACGGCGGGTGGAGGGTTGACTGTGGTCCTTGTTGTCGGGAGGGGAGTGCCCGGACTCCGAGAGCCTCCCGGGCGTCCAGCTCGGCGCTTCGGTGTGTCGCGCGTCACTCCCTGGGTATCCCCGATGAACGTCCCCTCCACTGAATTCTCTCAGTCCCCCGACCCCTGCTCCCCACCTGTCTCTGCCGGTCCGGAGCGGGTCCCGGAGAGCTCGGCGTCACCCGTGCGCCTCCCTCCGCAGTCTCGCAGGCCAGTCTGCTCCGCCTGTACCAACGGTTCCGGGCACTGGACAGGAGCGAGAAGGGCTACCTGAGGTGAGGGGAAGCCCCCGATGGTCTCTCCCCTCTGTGCCCAGACCCTTCTTTCCCATTTCACTCCCGTTCTCGCCTGCCATCTTTGCCCTACCCTCTTTGAACTTTGATTTTGCAGCCGCATGGATCTCCAACAGATTGGGGCGCTGGCTGTGAACCCCCTGGGAGACCGCATTATAGACAGCTTCTTCCCGGATGGGTGCGGCCCTGCTGGGGGTGCGGCGGTCGAGGTGGAAAAACCTGCATGCTGGTGGGTGGCCGGGGAAGTTCGAGACCAAGGCAGCAGGATGGCTAAGGTGACCGCTGCCTCCCTCCGTTCCGTGCCCCCAGGAGTCAGCGAGTGGACTTCTCAGGCTTCGTTAGGGTCCTGGCTCATTTTCGACCTATAGAAGATGAGGACACGGGGATCCGGGACTCCAAGCAACCTGAACCCCTCAACAGCAGAATGAACAAACTTCGCTGTGAGTTTGTGGGGACCTGCCCAAGTGAGACCCAGGTTTACCCACCCCAGGGAGAGGACTGAGGAAACTTCCTCTCCCTTTGTGAGCCTAGTGACCACCACCCCACTCCTCCAGGGTGACCTTCTGTGGGGAGAGAACCAGGGAGGCCCACCTACCTTTCCCCCTCTACTCTCTTCCAGTTGCATTTCAGCTCTATGACCTGGATCGGGATGGAAAGATCTCCAGGCAGGAGATGCTACAGGTTGGACAAGTGCCAGGGCAAGAGATGGGGAGTATGAAGGGTGGGATGGTCAGGAGATGCAGGATTGCAGATGATTGGGGTATGGGATGGGAAAGGGGAATAGGTGGGGTTGGAGCGTGGCTAGTTGGGAGATGGCATGGGTAGCAGTTGGGTATTAGGTTTGGAATGGATCAGGGATTCTCAACCGGAGCCAATCTGGATATACTTTTGGTGGTCCCATCTGTGGAAAGATTTCCATCCACCTGGTGGGTGGAAGTCAGGAATGTTGCCATACATTGTACAAAACATAGAACAGCCTCCCACAACAAGGTATTATCTGGCCCTGAGTGTCATAGTGCCCAGACTGAGAAACTCTGGAGATGTGATGAAGTGGGGATGGAACTGGGAATTGTTAGAGGGCAAGGTGAAGAATGGTGTGGAGTCTAGACGAAGTTGGATTACAAGCTGAGTGATGAATCTGGGCATGTTATTGGGGGGAGTGTGGGATGGTGAGGCAGTGGGAAAATTATTGGGGGGATATGATGTGAAGTGGTTGGGATGGCGTAAAATATAGATGAAAGATGGATTATGAAACTGATAGTAGCTTTTGGGATGAGGTGGGCAAGGTTTTGGGGGTGGGAGAGTAGTCTTTGTGCCCCCTCTTTATGGCTACCTCTTCCTTCACCTTCCAGGTTCTCCGGCTGATGGTTGGGGTACAGGTGACAGAAGAGCAGCTGGAGAGCATTGCTGACCGCACAGTGCAGGAGGCCGATGAAGATGGGGATGGGGCTGTGTCCTTTCTGGAGTTCACTAAGGTCAGAATGTTCTTAGAGACAGGGGAATTGAGATCAGGAGTCCCTGGGACAGATGAACATAGGGAATAATCTCCAAAGGACAAGGGCAGGGGATGATGGGGTCTGCAGGAGGGGTAGAACCTGGGGGAGGAGGTGGAGGCATAGAGGATTGGGATTCATGCCTCTTCACTAGCACCTATTTTCTCTGGCAGTCCTTAGAGAAGATGAACATTGAGCAAAAAATGAGCATCCGGATCCTGAAGTGACTCCCTCTGTGCCTTTGACCAGCTCAAGCAGAGCAGTATCTTCTTGAGGTTCACCTTCAGACCCCCTGGACACAGGGCCCAAGTACACTGTATTCTTACTTCTAAACTGAACTCTGGTTAGGGCCAAGGAAAGATAGCTGGCAGAATGTGTACTAAAGTCTAGCTCATGTGATCTCAGATCTGTGAATCAGCCAGCAATCTTCTGGATGCAAATGACTAAAAACTCAACTCAATGTAACTTACATAAAGAAGAGATTTTATGAGCTCATGTAATTAAAAAGTCTGCAAGTATCTGTCTTTAGGCACAGCTGGATCCAAGGGCACAAGTAATGTTATCAGGATTCACTTATTCTCCATCTTGTACCTCTTTCTTCTGTCATCCTCAGGAAGTCTCTTTCCTTGTGGAGGGCCACCAGCAGCTCCAGGCTCTCATCCTGCCAGCCTTGTAATCAACTGGGAAGAGATTTTCTATTCCAATAATTCCAGCAAAGATTATCATTGGCTGGATCTGGGGTCTTGTCCCCATCCCTCCAGGAATAGAAAACTCTAATTGACTAGGCCTGTGTTGTGTGCTAATTCCTAGAGCCAGGAAATGAGATGTC
>CAUYRH010046059.1:0-28200 GCA_963574655.1 Perodicticus potto
AACTCTTGGGTTTTTTTATGTAGAATGAAAGCTTATTGATTAAAAGAGAGGGCTGGCAAATAGGCCAGTGGCAAATCCTCACTTGGATTCTATTTTACTGTCATGCATCAGTTCCATTTAAGTATAGAATCTGTTACCAGATGATGCACTTCCATTCTCAAAATAAAAGAATGAATGAACATAAAGGATTCATATATAATAGAGAAGGAAACTGATTGGATAGAAATTTTGATCAATGAGATTTTTCAATACATTTTTGAATGATAGGGAGTGGTTTAATTATCCCCATGTGGCTTCAGAGAAGAGGAGAAACAATTGATTCAGTGGAACCCTGGAGAGACTCTGGCCTCAGCCAGTGTGACAGAAGGCAACAACAGTGAAAACCAGGGGCTGAACCCTGAGAGATCATGACTAATCTCTATGCAGGATAACCACTCCCACCGGCCTCTCTTTCTCTGTCCCATATTCCTGCTTGCAGAGTTAAGATGGTCTTGTATTTACCAGGAGTCCAAACTTTAAAATTCTCTTCTACAACCAAATTAAATAGCCATCCAGGAGAAGTCAAAGCTTTTAAGTATGGGTGTTGGTGACCATACTTACTCTGTGATTTAGGGTGCAATTCAGGGTGATTTATGGTCTGACTGCCATACGCCACTCTCATACTCCCTACCCTCTGGTTGGACCTGCTGCTCAGGGAGATACATGGTAACATCAATAGAAAATACCCACATGGTTATTTAGGTCTTATTATTAAAAAAATCCAAGTTTATAAAATACATATCACAATGTAGGAAGACAAAAGATAAACAGCATGATCAACCACCCAAAAGGAGTTGAGAAAGTTTTCCCAGAGTTAATGAGAAGTAGAAAATATTTTCATGCTAATAAATACCAAAAGATAATACTTTAATTACTATTTCCATAGGTATTTGAGAAGATATTATATTCCATAAAAGTAGGGTGGACACTATGAAAAGAAACTATCATAATAAAAAAGTGAGATGTTAGACATTAAAATTACACTGCTACAATTTTTAAAAGTCAATAAAAGTGCTTCAAGAATATTAGGAAATCTCCCAGATCTGAGAGAAAGAAAAGCAGAACCAGAAATAAATGAGGAAAATATAAACTAAAAAACAGATCTAGAAGTCCAATATCTTACAACTAGAAATACAGAACAAAGAAAATTCGGCAGAGAACATTATTGCAGAAATAAGATAAGACACCATCTTTGAGGTGCAGAACAATTGATCTTTAAATTATGGACTACTTGGTGCTTGGTACAATGAGTGAAAATAAAACAAGCCAAAAAAACCCCCACAACCAGATGTATTCTGGTAAATTTTAAAACATAAAAAAAACCAAACCCTCAAAGATCCTAAAATTTTTCAAAGAAGAGAAAAATAATTTCCCACAAAGAAAAGAAAATCAAACTTGTACCAGATTCTTAGAGACAATGATTGCCAGAAGAGAACAGAGAAATGCCTACCGCATGGAGGGAAAGTAATGTTCAACTTTGAATTCTATAATCACAAAAAGTAGTTACCAAGGATGAGAGCAGAATTAAAATATTTTTACATGGTTTCA
Source organism: Perodicticus potto (assembly GCA_963574655.1). Taxonomy (NCBI): domain Eukaryota; kingdom Metazoa; phylum Chordata; class Mammalia; order Primates; family Lorisidae; genus Perodicticus; species Perodicticus potto. Next base: position 1,588 of record CAUYRH010046059.1, read on the forward strand.
GAGCCCAGAAATTTTACCACCATTTTCAATATGTAATTGTATTTGTAGCAATTTAGATCAGAAACAGCAGCTACTTAAACTGCATGTAAGTTTTTTTTTTTTCTCTTTCACTTGAAAAATATATTTTTCAATAGCTGGCTGCTGTATTTTTAACACAATATATTGTTACAAGGCTAGTATAGTAATTTTATGGTGACGTCAGGCACTCACATTGTTATTCTCCTGCCTGGTTTCCTTTCTCGAGATTTTATCATGTTTCAAATGGCTGCTAAAGTTCTTCCCATCCCCCCTTCATTCCAGTTAGAGGTAGGTTGCAGGCGTGTCTGTGGGGTGCGTACCAGCAGTTTTCACCTATCTGAGGCATGTGGCCTGAAGTTGCATTGAAAAATGTCTCCTTAAATTAACTGGATATAAGTAGCTGCAAGGTAGGATCATTATTTGGGAAGTTTGCAGAAAAAGAAAGGAAGAGAGGAAGGGAGAGAGAGAGTGAGTGAGGGAGGGGGGAATTGTGCTCTGTTCCTACATTAGAAAAGAAGAAAGGATATCAAGAGGGAGATAACTAGATCACACACCATGTCAAGAACAATTACATGTCCCAAATCTCATTTAGGTAAAGTTAACTGAGGATGTACACTGGAAAAATGAAGGAGCATGTCAAGAAACAAAGAGACATAGGAACAAGAAAGTAGAACAATGGAAAGCAATCTCAGAATGGTAGTTGCGTGTGAGGCTTAAAGGCAGTCATTCTAGAATGAAGTAGAAGAATGGTGGGCTCTAGGAGGGAGACTCTGATGATAAAAGAAGACTCCATGCAAGAGATTCTAGAATTAGGGGGATGGCACAAACTTGAGGCATGATAAAGCATGGTATTCAAAATGAAAGGAAAGGCAACATGAAATCCCAGGGAAAAACTGAATTGTATGTGAACAACTGATTTGAAGCAATTGTTAGAATATAAGAAAATTCATCTTTGCCTTGGTGCTCCTAACATTCTCTTCTGAGTGGCTGAGGACTTTTGTTATTATGCGCATAGGAAAAAGTATAATCTTGGCACTTATTTATAGTAATACAATAATGTTTTAATGATTTGCAAATTTAGTCAAGCCATGGACAAATTGTGTAAGTCTTAGCTGTGGATGGAGAATGGAATGGGAATTTTAACACAGCCAGTATTAATGTACAAAAATAGCACACCAACAGTGGGAAGTGGAACAGCTGAAGGATTATGAAAGCAAATATAGGGACACATATTCAAAGTAAGTACAAGGTCTGACAATTAAGTTCACAAACTCACCACTGTGCACTTAGATTGGCAACACTGTACAAACAACTCAGAAGGATTCATAACTTTGGTATATCAGTGTCCCACAGCTATGTTCATGTCAACGTATGGCAGAGTCTTGCTTGATGAGTCGTGTTTATTGTTTGTTTTTGTGTGCTGTCATAAGAACGTGGAAGTTGAATTAAAACAACAAACATGACATTTCTTGTGAAACTTGGAAGACTAGAAGTGAAATCAGGGACGTGTTAGTCCAAGTCTATGGAGTTAATTCTCTAATGAAGATGGCAGTCTATTGAATGTTTTCCTGAGGGGAAAGAAAGCATCAGCAATGAAGAAAAGTTTAGAGCAGCCAGTAACAAGCAGAACAGATAAAAAACATTGCAAAAATGTGTTGAATTGTGCATCAAAATTGTGAGCTGACTGTGAGTAGCATAGCAAACCAAGTAAACATTAATAGAGACAGTTGGGAAAATATTAATTGAAAATCTTGGTCAAAAACTCACGGTTTTATGTCACTACAGTGCCCCAGCTCTCAGAGCACTGTCTGTGAGAGAGTTTTTAAATAAATAACTGTATTGGAACACCCTCCCTACTCACCTGGTCTGGACCCCAATGACTTTTTTCTGTACTCAAAGATAAAGAAAATATTAAAAGGAAGACATTTAAATTACATTCAGGACATCAAAGGTAATTGAGCAATAGCTCTTATGGCCATTGTAGAAATAAGAGTTGCTAAATTGCTTTAAAGAGTGAACTAGATGCTGGCCTTGGTGCATAGCTTCCCAAGGGAAATACTTCACAGGTGACCATAGTGATATCCAGTAATGAGCTATGTAGCATGGTTCTAGGAGGAGTTTGCAAACTCCGTTGTCAAACCTAATCAAACAATGAATTGAAGAATCACAAGAAGTACTTCTATCACGCATTGAGAAGAGAGGGGAGTGGATTAAAAGTTTACTAAGCAAAACAATTTTTTTTACATTTGTGGCAATCAAATACTTGTCTGGAATGTTTAAATCAAGTAACAGAGATATAAATGTATTACCCAGTATTTTGAAGGTAACAGAAACATGTTTAAGAGATTCCTCCTGGAAAGTGGGACTTAGGGTATGATTAGTTATGGGGAGAGGAAGTATGAAAATTATGATAAGCTTTAACCTTATTATTGGATTTACTCAAACATGCATTACTTTCATAATAATAAACATTACAAAATCAAAACAGGATGACTCTGAGTTTTGCTCGAGAACCTCACAAAGCAGAAAACTCAACGGGGAGGCCAGGGCTCATTACTGATGTGGTGTGTGCTTCTCTCCAATGTGGTGGGCAGCACGTAGGGGACTGAGCACTGTCACAGCTGGAATCTGCTCCAGCCAAACAGAAACTGCATACTAAGAAATTGACCTCTGGTGAAGTAGCTTTACTAAACACAAAAGAAAGGGAACATAGGAAATATCTGTCTACTGGGACTACACTCAACTTGGCTCCTTGCTCTCAAGTCATTGCATAATTTAATTTTGTGTGAATTTGGACTTGTCAACTCTTTTGTTACGTCTAAAAATTCTAATGATAGTATAAAGTAAGGGGAGGCAAGAGTACTCTCCACTTAAGGCTATATGTGTCTCAGGCAAATGACATGTTGAGCCTATGAGAAGATCCACAATGATGGAAATAGATAATAGCAACTAACTTGAAGAAAGAGGGTGTAGTTGTGGAATATCATGACAGTAACAGACGAAATCATATGGGAATGGTGTATATGGTATATCAGTGAGGACAGGCCATATGTTGCTGCAGTAACAAAAACTCCAAAATTTCAGTAGGTTAACACATACTTCATTGACTTCATTTCATGCTTATGTTGCTTACCTAACATGGGTTGAAAATGGGCTCCATTCCAAGTTGCCTTCTTTGCTCTAGATCCCAGGATGATAAAGAATCCATGATATGGATACTACTGACCACTGAGGGACAGAGATTATGAATAAAAATATGGCAATTATCTCATGACTCTTAAAGCCTCTGCCTATAAGTATTCATCTTTCTATTCACATTTCACAAGTCAAACCAAGTCCCATGGCTGTGATTGATTCAAGGGCAAATGGACAGGCTCTGTGATCTAAAAAAATAAAAAGGAAAACTAAACATGTGTTAACAGTCCTGTTGTCTACTACATTAGGAAACTAAAAAGCAATATCACAATGAAAATTACTAGCAATAAGGTTTCATAAGAGAACTGGTCATTCTGGAAAATCAAATGAGTAATTTGAAAGGCAAATGATAGTCTCAAAGTGCAGCAGAAATATTGAAAGACAGAAAGACAATAAGAATGAATATGGTGGGATATTGAAGACCACAGACAGGACAGCTACTGAAACATGTAGTATGTCTTATTAAAGAAGAGAGGAAAAACATGAAAAAATCTTTTCTGGTCTGTGAAAGGCCCAAGTGTACAGATCAAAGTGCTCACGGAGTAGTAAGAAAAGTTAATGAAAAGATAAAAATGCCTACATGTATCTTGGTTCTGTTTTAAACATCAAGAACAATGAAAGAATCTTGGACATTCAGAAAGGGAAAATTTTATCTCTGTTTTTACTTTTTGTCAAGCTAGAATATAACAGACACAAAAAAGTGCATAAATTGTAATTGCATCGATAAAATAATTGTACACAAGAAGACAACTGTGTGAGCACTACTCAGACCAAAAAATACAACATTCTCAGTATCCCACAGACAGCTCTATGAACAACCCAATCATTAACTCTTTCTTCTCCCAAAAGATAATTGCTATCTTAGCTTTTAAACCTATTTTCATTTTTGCCTCGTTTCAAACTTTGTCCAAATGGAACCATAGAAAGGAAGCTCTATTATATGCTTCTCCCCACTTTTCATTATGTTGTTGAGCTTGCAACATATTGCTGCATTGTAACGGTAGCATATTCAGATTCACTGTTGCACATGATTCCATTGTGTGAAAATACCAAAATGCTTATTTATTCCAGTGTTGATGGGCTTGGTAGATAGCATCATTTCCAGTTGTTGCTGTTCCAAACAGTGATTCTCTAAACATCCTTGAATATATCTTTTGCTGCACATACGCACACTTCTATTGGCTATGAAACGGTGACATGTATCCCATTGTTAACTTTATTAGAGGTCATCCTGGTTGCCATACTTAAAATTGCAATACTCCTACTCCCTTTAGAACTCCCATTCTTCGTTCTCTGCTTTATTTTCTCCAGAGCACTCAATAAACTGTGTTGTACTTACTTAAATTGTTTTTTTTTGTTTATCATTTGCTCACTAGAATTTAAGCTGCATAGAAGCTGGGATTTAGGTTTATTTTGCTAATGGCTGTTTTCCTGACAAATAGAAGAGGTACTCTTGCTAATGAATTATTTTTATATAATGATATAAGTGTGAGTGGGGTTTTATATGTTGCCACATTATTTATTGTACATTTCTGTTTCTTTTTCTGAACACAGTAGCTCTGGCTGATTTTTCTTCAAGATTTTATATATGCAGTTAGAAAATTTAGAAAATTTGCTTTGTGTCTATGGTATATTTTGCTAATTATCTCCAGTACCTTGTGGTACATTGAGTTAGTTTATGATTAAGTTTTTTTTTTTGAGGGGGGGGTGAGGCATTGTTTGTTTGTTTTTAAAAATGCAATCAATGCTATGTATCTTTTTTTTTCTTTAATATGTATAGGTTTTATGTCTAATTTTAAAAGGCCTTCTTATTTCAATATTATAAGTACACAATGTTTTCTTTTTAGAAATTTTGTGCTTACTTTAAATCATTGATCCATCAAAAGTACATGTAGTTATGAGGAAGAAAAGAAGGATCCATCTTTACTTTTGTTATAGAGATAGTTCTATAATTTATAGTTCTATAAATTATCTCTAAATTCCCTGATAAAGCCTACATCTTAAACTAAACCTAGTCATGGGATAGATAGTCCATTTGTTTTCCTTTTACCTTGTTTTGCCTAATTTGTCCCTAGTACCATTATAAACATTTATTCATTTCCAGTGCTGAAGTTTTCAAAATTGTTTCATATTCATAATATATCTTAAAATACGTGACTGTCTATCCCCATGATTAGATTTTTCTAATTTTCTTCCTTCTTAGAAAATGTTTTAGCTATCTTTACATATCATTTTTCAAGATAGACTTATAACTTTGTTTAGTTTTGTATAGTTTTGATTTATAAGAAATCAAATCCAAGAGTAAAAACTACAAAGAAAGAAGCATATAAGTAACAAAAAAACCTCTTGGTGTATTAATTAGGGTTGTATTGATGTGTGTATTAGTTTAGCAAAAAGTTATACAACATGCAATTTTATCTTCCTGTCCCCAAATATATGATAGCCTTTCAGTTATCTAAATCCTTTATACATGTTTTAATTGTCTAATGCAAAACTAGTAAAATTTTATCTATTTTATCCTCTTTTGTTCCTTTTAAACAACATACTTTTTCTAATAATCTGTTTTCTGAATGATTAATGTTTGAAAATAGGCAATCTATAGACTTTTAATTATTCTCATTATTCTAACATTTTTTCTAAGCAGCTTATACTGAGTTCTCAAAGCACATAAGCATTATTTTCTATAAACATGATAATTTTACCTGGGATAAATGAGTTGATAAAAACAGAATTTTATTAATTGCTAAAGAGATCAGTTATAGAATTGGTTTATAAATCCAAGGTTTAAGAATATTGGAAAATTCAACTGATATTCATCTAACTATTTAATAAAAATGTTTGTTAAATAAGTACATATTAATAAGGCTGCCAAAAGGTATGTATGGAGTGAGGAAAAATAAGCAATACATACTTGACTAAAAGATTTAAAATATCATTAAAATGCTGAGTATGGTACTTTTAATTATTTTTTGACAGAGGAGTCAATGCGTATCAATAGGAGAAAAATTATGTTTTCAATGAATGGTGCTGAAACAAATGAATATGACTATGAAAAAAAAAAGAACTTTCCCCCTCACCTCAGGCTACATGGAAAAACTAACTCAGAACAGGTCCTATATCTAAATGTAAAAGATAAAAATACAAAGCAGATTGTAAGAGAGGGAGAAAAAAATTCATGATGTTAGCATCAGCAATATATGCACTAAGAATAAAATGAAAAATAACTGAAAAATTGGATTGTACCAAATATATAAAGTTTTGCTCCTAGAAAGATACTAATTTAAGAAAACAAAAGTGAAGCCAAGGTTCTGAAACAATATTCAAAATGCATATATATGAAAAAACACTTGTTACACACATATACACATTTTGACAATTCAATAATAAGACAACGGAAAGCGAGTAAAATAAGCCTAAGAATTGAACATAGACTTCACACATAAAGACACATCTGTGATCTATCATCACGCAAAAATATGCTCAACACATTAGTCATCTGGGAAACAAGTTAAAACCACAATTGAGACACTACCATATACCCAGTAAATAAATAAAATTTGAAAGTTTGATGATTCTAAATGTTGACAAAGATATGGAGTATATCAAATCTCATAGAATGTCAGTGGGTATGTAACTTGGTATTACACTGGAAAACTATATGAAATTTTCTCATAAAACTAAGGGCACATTTACTATCCAGCTCAAGTCCACCACTCAGTGAAGTAAAAACATATGTTTACAAAACGATTTGCTCAAGAATCTTCACAACTTTATTTGTAATAATCTTTTACCTTGGGTGGTAGACAGAGAAATAGCTCACAAAGATTTCTATGTTCTAATTTCCAGAACCTGTGAATATGTTACCTTACTTGGCAAAGAGATTAAGTTAAGTTAATCACCTTGCAAATGTGATTAAGTTAAAATGGATGGGGAGATTATCTCTGATGATCTGGGTGAGCCCAATGTATTCACAAAAGTTCTTATAAGTGAAAAAGAGGCAGCAAGTCAGCCATGAAAAGCAGCAAGAAAGACATGTTGGCTTTGATGTGGAAAGGAGCCCAACAGGTGAGGAACATGGGCAGTCTCTAGAGGCTGGAAAGAGCCAAAAATGGCTGCCTCCAAACCTCCAGAAGGAATATGCTCCTAACCAGACCTTGATTTTAGTCCCACTAGACCTATTTTAGACTTCTCTTCTTCAGAACTGTAAGATAATAAAAGTCATTTTTAAGCCAAAAAGTTTGTCCTTATTTGTTACAATGACTATAAAATGTGATGATAACCCAAATCTTCGTCATGTAATGAATGGATAAACAAATTGTATATTCTTTGGGAAGCTATGCACCAGTATCTGGTCTACCCCTTAAAACATTTTTTGAGCTCCTTTTCTGGAATGATAATCAGAGCTGTCGGTGTACAAGACTGGACAATTAAGTTTGTAAACTCATCCTAGGAAAAGTTCTTAGAAGGGTGGCCTAGGTGCTGGTGTCAGTGCACAGCTTCTCAAGGGAAGTTCTTTGAAGGCGGCTGTAGGCATATTCAGCAATGAGGTGTGCAGCCCCTTTTGTAGGATGAGTTCAAGAATTTAATTATCTGACCTCATATGCCATGAGGGGAAAAATAAAAGAATGTCTTTTGCAGCACTTTGGAATTGGAACTGGAGGCCTTTTCTTAAGGGAAGTAAAGTCAGGGACAGAAAATCAAATACCACCTGTTCTCACCTATAAGTAGGAAGTTATGGATATACACAGTCCTCCAGAGTAGAATAACAGACATTGGAGGCTACCAAGTGAGGTAGGTAGGAGAGTGAGGGATGAAAAATCACCTATTGGGCACAATGAGCATTGTTTGGGTGTTGAAATCACTGAAAGCCCAGACCTCACAGCTATATAATATGTGCATATAACAAAACTCCACTTGTATTACCTAAAAGATTGAAATTGCTTGAAAGAGAATCTGCTATTGATATATACAACCACATGAATGAATCACTATAATACCATGTTTTTTTGAATACGTGCCACATGGTTCAATTTATATGAGATTCTCATTTAAAATGACAAAGTAAGTCATTGGTTTCCTTGGGCAATCTTGAGGTTTTTGTTTGCAAAGGGGAGGTGAGTTGATCTTTCCTGAGTGACAGAAACATTCTATACCTTGTTCATCATCATGGATATATGACTATATACATTTGTCAAAGAAACAAACTGAACACCTTAATAGCATTTCATTGTATATAAATTATACTTCAATAAAGTTTAGTCTACAAGAAAAAAAATCAAAGTTAGAATTAACAAATGTGAAACAATTATTTTACATAGATTAAAAATGAAGATGTTGTATACAACTATAGCTGAAAATCTGAATAAAACAATTACCATAAAGAAATATTTTAGAAAATTAGAAAACTACTTACCTAAAAAAAGGGATTAGGTAAAAATAGTTTTTGTGAAAAAATTTTGAAAACTTAAAGACAAAATTAAATCCTTAACTGGCTAAACTATTCCAGATTGTATAATTTATAGCAGGAAAAGCTGCTATAAATTATGATAAATCTATACTGAAAATAAAATTCAATCATTAAAATTATATTTTGAGCATGTGAAGATATTAAGGACATATTGTTGAGTGAATTCTAATTTTATTCAGTATGTACTGAATGTCTACTATAGTCTACTCATAGGTAACGTGATCCCTGTTGTCACGTTAGTTACTGGCACTGTGGGAGAAAATTTAACCATTGCATAAGTTACCATGATATGTATTAGAAAAGAAAATGAAAAGATACTGTATATTTAGAACCAGTGACTCATTTAGATTTAGACTGGGAAATATAAAGGGAAACAATTTAGCAAGATTTCCTATAGCAAAAGAACTTGGAGTAAAAATTGTGAATAGGTATTGAATTATGAAGTCCTTTATTTATCATGTAACATCTACTCAGCCATATTGCCATTTTGATTATTTGAAATAACCTACCTCTATCAGTATATTAAAAGTGTTCTTGTCAAAATTAACAATGACTTCTGATTTCTCACCTTACATTCTTTTTAAGTTTGTAGCAGCACTTCTCAAGATTGGGCATGCCCTCTGTTTTGAAACTGTCTCTTCCTTCGGGTTCTCTGTTAGCCCGGTAGAGCTGGCTAATAGTGACAATAGGGCTGCTGTAACAAAATATCACAGATTCAATGGCTGAAACAACAGAAAGTTATTTCTTACAGTTCTGGAGATTGGAAGGCTGAGATCCAGGTGTCCACGGTTTGGTTTTCCATGAGACCTCTTGCAGGTGGCAACCATCTGGCTGTTCCTCATATGGCCCTTCTCTTCATAGGCATCCTTGGTACCACTTCCTCTTCCTATAAAAACATGAGCCCTATTGGATTAGGGTCCCACTCTTATGACCTCATTTAAATTTAATTACTTTTTAAAGGCCTACCTTATCTCCAAATAGAGTCACGTTGAGGGCTAGAGCTTCAACAAAGGAATTCACAGTAGTGCAGGACATAGTTTAGTCCTTTACGGTTCCCAACCCAGGGCAATTTTTCATCTCTTCTTCTACAACTGTTCTCCTTTTCTCTCTTCTATCCCTTATGTGGAAGCATAACCTAAGCCTTAGTATCAGGCCCTCTTAGCTCTTCTCTCACATGCTAATAATTTCAAATTCTATGTACAAGCCATTAGATTTGAAATACAGAACTCCAGTCCACTGCATTCCTTTTACAGAAGAAAAAGGAGCCACCGACATGCAAGTTCTCCAAGTGGTAACATCCCATCAAAGTGGAGGGTCATATCTCATTGAGGCATAGGGTATGGACTTCTCCAAGATGACCCCCAAGACTAGACCTCAAAAAACAAAAGTGATCATGTGAACTGTTTCATTTTACATCTTGTTACCCAACACCAGTGAACATTTGTTGAGTATTCACTACATGCCAGTAGTCTTCTCAGAGCTTTACACACGGTAATTGATCTTTGTAATCCCTATGATAATTTTATCCTCACATTATTCCAATTTTACAGATTAGAAAACTTAGTCCTCAGGAAATTATATAAATTGCTTTAAGGTCACATAACTTGTAAGGGACTGTAATTACCTTGGAGTCTGACTCTAGGGATCACACTGTGTGCTAAGACTGATCATGTATATAACATGAGAAAAATGGCATTTTAAGTCAGGATAAGGATGTTTTAATTGAAAAGGGTATTAGAATAATTGGAATATTATTTGAGAAAAATTAAGGTAGTGTTGGATTTTTCTTTTTCAGAGTACATACCAAATAAACTAAAGACTTGAATATAAAATGCACATTCTCACTTTTTTCAAAATACCTTTAATGATAGAGAGGCATCTCTATACTTGCTATTATAAGTTAAAAAATGGAGATTAAAAGCTAGCAAATGTGACTGCAGCCACTTATTGAAGAAAGTTCTATGTCACAAAACACCATAAACAAATAAGAAGACTGACATAAAACTGGGGGAAAGTTTTTAGTAAGAAAAATAAATGAATGCCACAAAAGAAATATACAATAAATATCTCATAAATTATACATATGCATGTCTCATGAACAGATGAACTTACCAGATTTCTGTGACTTCTAATTCTAAAAATAAAAAGAGTATTTTTCCCCTCTAAAGTAAGTAAAAAGTATTTCTGAATGATAATTTTCACCCAAATAAGTATGAGTGTGGAAAATTTCTACATTGGTAAGTATATTACTGGTAGTGTTGGAAATACTGTAAATATCTGGAAAAATTTTGCTAATAGATATTTCGCCTTAAAATTGTTAATTTTTCTTGAAAACACTTTTATCTTTTATATCTGCATTTCTGTACTCAGAAGAGACTATCATAGAATATTTGTAATTCTGTACATTTATTTTGTAATAATATTTACACAAGAGTTAATTATAGTAGTTAAATATCAGTAGCAGTCTCTATAACCTATACAAGAGGATTGTCATATGGTTTCAAAATATAATTCATTATTTTATCCTCGGACACACAGTCCCACAGAATTTAGGGTCATTTCCCAAATAAGCTGTCCACACTGCTTGTCAGAGTTTGAGCTGAGGGCATAAACTGTAGCACATTCAAAGGTCTATGGAAACATTCAACAAGATAGATTCCTGAGTTGTGTCTGAAGGTCTTACGGTTTGGGGCATAATGTGAGTGTACTATCTCTACGGTTTGGGGCATAATGTGAGTGTACTATCTCATGTAACCTGAACTCTGTCACATACTAATTTAGTTTACTATTCTCTGGGTAGATATAAAACATCTCTTTATGTCTCTCAGGACTGCCATCAAGAAGTAGCTTTCCTTTAGAAAACACTCCTATAATTAATTGTCATGATTTCATTGAGACGGTTCACGCTAACTCAGTTGGTTTAAGCTGGGATCCACAGTTCTCAGAACCCTCTTTTTTATGTAGCTTTAGGTCATGGTTAGCCAAAAGAGACACTTGCTTAGATTTGGACAGCAGACAAGAAACAGCAGCGGTTATCTTTTGAAGGTGTTACAGTAGGATATAGGAAGGAAGAGAGGCAGAGGTCGGTTCCTGGTTCTCCTCATTCTCCTCTGCTCCAAACCCAGCTCTCCTTTCCAGCTCACACCCTTGTTGATCAAGAGCAGTTCCAGGCCCAGCACTAAATGCTGAGCTGTGGACCTACAGTGGTGAGACCAGCATGCAGAAATACCTTCCCACAGACCTCCCCAAGAATTTCCCCTGTGTAGTCTAGGGCTGAGAGATACAAATACAGAACACTAATTTAAATTAAAATTTCAGACAAACAACACTTTTTGTGTAAGTATGTCCCAGATACTACAAGGGCTAATTATAGTAGTGAACTACTGCTAACAACATAATATCTCATAATAAGGGCAGTTCTGACTGAGTTGGAGAATCAATCTGGACATTTTATCTTCAAACACATAGTCCTCCTCTGCAGGGACATACTCACCCTAAAAAACATAAATAAATAAAAAGAATTAGAGTGTATATGAAATTCTTATTTAAATGAGCATTCTGTACTTTTTATTTGCTGGACCTGGTAATGCTTGCTTTGATGGGTCAATGTGCTGGGTTCATAGATTGACTAATGGTTGACCCCTTCTCTAACCTTCCCGCCTCTTCCATTTCATGAGGTCTAACTTCCTAGAGTATATTCCCTGCCCACAACACTCACAGTGGCTCTACTTCCCTCACTCCTGCTTTTTATAATAGTAATGATAATGATAAAAACAGAAAATGCTAACGTCCACTGAGGCTTACTATGTGCTAAAGCCTGTTTTAAGCACTTTACAATAATTTATAATCATCACTATTAGCTACTCCCATTTAAGTTTCATACATCTTAAATTAATACATGGTATTTATACGCTAATCTCTGTTGATCTCATATTTATGCTCTTATCTTTTCTTTCTCCGTTTCTCCTTAAGGGAAGTATAAAGTGAGTTAGTTATTTCAGACATATGTATCTGATAAAAAAAGAAACTGAGGCACTAAGGGGTCTACAGAAACTTCCAAGGTTACATATTGAGTTAATAGAGCATTTGGGAGTAGAATTTACCATCTCTGAGACTCCAAACTTCTGCTTGACTGTTGTATTTTAAGCAAAAACTGTATATCTTTAGAAGAGTAAGAAAAGTAAATCTTGATATTTCAAAGACTCAGTCTCCTTTAAGTTTCTATATCCTACAGGGAGACATTTATTCTTAGACGAAAATTTCCAACTGTAACTTTCTTCTTAAATTGTAATATTTATTTTTAACCCAAGCCGCTAATCAAATATGATTCTATATTCCTTAAAAACATATGCTTTTGAGTTCAGTTTCTGACTAAAACTACTTTTCATGTAAGTGCTCCACAAGGCTTGAACAATGGATTTCACATGTAACCCAGAGAAGATATTTAAAGTAATCTCTCAGAATTCTTTACTTTATCAGAAGTTCCTCCTCTGAGATGGGATTTGGATGGAAAAACATTTACAAAAAATAAAATTAAAGGAAAATGAAATAGCGCATGTTTGATCAAATGATATGAGCTTGATTGATAAGCAAGATTTCAATGAAAAGGGAAAATAATTTATTCTAAACAAGGCAGACCTAGAAACTGTCTTGTGGAGAAAGTATAACTTCAGTGTAATTCCAAGCATTGATGCAAATTCCCTGGCACAATAAAAGTATTTAATTTGTTCCATAATTAACTAGAAGTAAGATTTCTGAGAATAGTTGTTCATTTCCCCTTCTTTTTCTATTTGGGGAATATTTACTGTTTTACCACTGCAAGTCATTCATTCCTAGTGACCAAACCTCCATGTACATCCCCATATTGTCTATATGGTGTAGACTATTTGTTTTGTAGAAGAACTACTGTTCTGGTAGTTCTATCTAAAGTATAGAAGTAGATTAAGAAGAGAAGAACAGAGATTTGGCTAGACTGGGAGAACTGATCTCAAGAACTTGATTTTGCTTCATGAATTACTATTGATTTTCATAGTATTCAGAAGCACATTCCTTAGCTTAAAGTAGATACAGTAATTTATAAAGCCTTTCTTCTGATTTCCTTAGCAAGACTGTGCCACAATGTTGCCCACAATATGCCAATAACGAGATCAATTACAACCCCATAATGCAGTGTTTCAGAACAGTTTTTCTTGAACCATCTGTGATAAAAGGCAAATTGTTATTTTTTCAATCCATTGTAAATCAATGTTTGGTAAAATACAATAGACAGAAATTACTATAAAATGATCACATACTTGGATCTTGAGTTACTATAAAAAGTCTATAAATTTTTCAAACACTTGTGCTCAATTTTTGCACTTATTTTATTGTGGACAGGTACCAGTTGGATGGACCACTCTTTGAAAGTCATTGCTTTAGATCTGCAGTACCCAACCCCTGGGTCATGGCCTGGCAGCTCTAATAGGAGCAGGAATCTTATTGTGAACTGCACACATGAAGGATCTAAGTTGCATGCTCCATATGAGAATTTAGTGCCCAATGATCTGAGGTGAGGCAGAGGCAGTGATGCTAGTGCTGGGGAGTGACTGCGGATACAGGTTGGAACCATCTAGTTCCCCAGAAACCAACTCAGGGTCCCCACTGATTCTGCATTATAGTGAGTTGTATGATCATTTCATTGCATGTTACAAGGTAATAATAATAGAAATATAGTGTACAATAAATGTACTTGAATCATTCAGAAACCATCCCCCTCTCCCTCTCTCATTCCAGGAAAAGTTTTCTTCATGAAATAGGTGCCCCAAAGGTTGGGCACCTTTAGAGTATAGTCTTTTGTATTTGATTGCTTGAGTTCAAATTCTGTCTCTGCCATACTCTACCTGCCTTGTAACCTTGTTCAAGATAAATGTGAAATAAAAGTAGTATTTGTGCCTTCTTTAAAGTTTGCCATGAGGATTTAATGAGGTTCTATATGTGAAACACTGAGAAGAATGTCTAGCACATACTACAGAGTCAATAAAAGTAAGTCATTATAATTACTGCATGCAGTTTTACAATATACAAAGTACTTTCCCATACATCATGACATTTATTCCCTATGAGATCTCTGTAGGGGTAGGTTAAATAAGTTATGATTATCCTGTACTGCACAGTTGAGAAAACCAAGGGTCAAGTGTTTAAATGGTTGCTCAAGTGTTTAAATAGTTGCACAGCTGTGATATGGTAAAGCCAGGAGTTAAATGTGATGCTAGGTCTCCCTTATTCCATACACCCTCTCATAGCATGTCAAAGGCTACACAAAGTAGTTCTTTTCATCCAGAAAAAAGTCTTCCTGCTCATTTCCTGAGCCTCTTGGTCCCATGACATAGCTTGACAAAAAACAGGACCATCCCAGCAATAGCAGGATCTCTGATCCCCTCTCAATTAGTAGACTTCTTCCATAGGAGGTGTTCTTGTTGACCTTGCACCTACGTTTCCTTTCATGGCTACTGAAGAGCAAGATGTGTACAATTTATGCTTTCAGCTCAGAGTGCTGTATATCTGGTTAATGTGATGGCAGCTATATTTCAGATGTTGGAAATGTCGGTTGGAAAAGTAATTTCCAGCTGCAAGATGAGAGAAATGACTATTTCTTTTCATGTGCTGGTGGATTGTCTGACTTACATTTTCTTCTTGTACATGCCCAGATGATACGAATGTTTCTTTGGTAGAAGTTTGAATATTTTACTTCTTACAAATCTAGAGAAATGTTTATTTCTTCCTGTGGTTCAACCATGCATATGAATTCTCTGAAAGTAAGGCACATAAGAAATTCATATGGGATGTTAAATGTTCTAGTAATTATGATCTCTATTTTATTCAGAGACAAAAGGAAGAGCCAAACCAAAGATTGTTAACAGTATGAAATCTTCTTGTGTTAGTAAATTAAAAAAGCAAGTACTGCAGTTGCATTTTCTCCAATAATGCCTTCAGGGAAACTTACATTCAGAAAAGGAAACTCTTCAATTATACAACAGCACAAAATGAGCTTAGTGTAAGCAAATACTTGTCCCCTACTCTAAATAAGTTAATGAACATCCCATTAGCTATCTTAAAAAACAAATGATAAAATGAGTTAAAAATTCTGATGAATAAAGAAATGTGACCTTGTGGTCTAAATGCTACCCTCTCTACAGGCACACCACTTTTTATTGTACTTCTCAGATATTGCATTTTTAAAAATTAAAGGTTTGTAGAAACCTTGTATCTGGCAAGTGCATACATATCATTTGTCCAACAGCATGAGCTCATTTTGTGTCTCTGTGTCACATTTTGCTAATTCTTGCAATATTTCAAACATATTATGTCTTTTATGGTGATCTGTGCATGTACATATAAGATGTTAATTTAATAAATGTGTGTGAGTGTGCTTCATCAGCTGACTGTTCCTCTATGTCTCACCTCCTTGGGCCTTCCTAATCCCCGAGACATAAAAATGTTAACATTAGGTTAATTAATAATTTCACAATGGCCTCTAAGTGTTTAAATTAAAGGAAAAAGCTGTTTCTTGGTTTAAATCAAAAGCTAGAAATAATTAAGCTTAGTGAGGGAGGCATGTCAAAAACCAACAAAGGGCAAAAGCTAGGCCTCATGTGCCAAACAGTTAGCCAAAGTGTGAATGCGTAGGAAAAATGTTCTTGAAGAAAATTAAAAGTGCTGCTCCAGTATATACATCATAGATAAGAAAGCAAACATCTCTATGGCTTATATGCACAGGTTTAGTGATCTGTAGAGATGATAAAAGCATTCACAACATTCCCTTAAGCCAAAGCCTAAACCAGAAGAATGTCTTAGTACTACTCTTTAATTCTATGAAGGCTAAGAGAGGTAAAGAAGCTACATAAGAAAAGTGGGAAACTAGAACAGTTTGATTTATGAGGTTTAAGAAATGAAGGCACCTTCTTTGCACAGAAGTATAGGGTGAGGAAGCAGCAAGTATTGATGGAGAAACTGTAGCAAGTTATTCAGAACATCTAAGATCAGTGGTTCTCAACCTTCCTAATGCTGTGACCCTTTAATATACTTCCTTGTGTTGTGACAACCCCCAACCATAAAATTATTTTCATTGCTACTTTATAACTGTAATTTTCGTACTAAAAATCGTAATGGAAATAAGTGATATGCAGGATGGTCTTAGGTGATTCCTGTGAAAGGGTTGTTTGACCCCCCAAAGGGGTCGTGACCCACAGGTTGAGAAGCACTGATCTAAGATAATGCTAAGAACTAAGAGAATTGATGAAAGTGGTTACACAAAACAACAGAATTCAGTACAGACAAACAGCCTTATACTGGGAAAAGATGTATCTTTCATAGTTAGAGAGGAGAAGTCAATGTCCGGCTCCAAAGATTCAAGGGACTAGATGACTCTCTTATTAGAAGCTAATAATAGTAGTGACTATAAGTTGAAGCCAATCATTATCTACCTCTTTGAAAATTGTGGAGCCCTTGAGCATTAAGCTATACATACTCTGCATATGACAACAAAGCCTGTGTGATAGCTTATCAGTTTTAAGCAGGGTTTATTGAATATTTTGTGCCCATTGTCGAGACCTACTGTTGAGAAAAAAAAGATTGCTTTCAAGATAATACTGCTCATTGAAAATCCACCTGGTTACCCAAAAGCTCTAATGGAGAGGTATAAGAGGATTAATGTTGTTTCTATGTCTGCAAACATAACATCTATTTTTCAGCCCATGGATCAAGATATAATTTTGATTTTCAAGTCTAATTTAAGAAATACATTTTGTAAGACTATAGCTGCTATAGATAGTAATTCCCTTGTTGTACATTGTTTTTATACATATAATGACATTGCACACTTAATAGACTATAGTATAGCATCTACATAAATTTTACAAGCAATGGGAAGCCCCCTCCCAAATTGTGTCATTTACTTTATTGAGAAATCAACTTTATTGTAGTAGCAAAGTAAATTGAGAGCATTTTGGAAAGGATTCACTCTTCTAGATGACATTAAGAACCTCCATGATTCCTGGGAGGAGGCCAAATATCAGCATTAACAGGAATTTGGGAAGAAATTGACTCAAAACCTTATGGATAACTTTGAGGGGTTCAAAGTTTCAGTGGAGAAAGTCAATTTAGATGTGGTGAAGACAGCAAGAGAATTAGAATCAGATGTAAAGCCTGAAGATGTGACTGAACTGCTACACTCTCACGATGGAACTTGAATGGATGATGAGTGGCTCCTTATAAATAACCAAAGAAAGTGGATTCTAGAGGTAGAATCTCCTTCTGGTGAAGATCCTGTGGGCATTGTTGAAATTACAACAAGCGATTAAGAATATCCCATACATTTAGTTGATTAAATAGTGTTTAAGAGGATTGACTCCAATTTGGAGCAAGTTTAAATGATGGACAATATTTTATCAAACACCATTTCATGCTATAGAAAACATCTTTCATAAATGGAAGAATCAATTGATATAAAAAAACTTTAGTGTTGTTTTATTTTTGGCAATTGCCACAGCCACCCTAACCTTGAGCAAGCACCACACTGATCCATCACCCACATTAAAGCAAGACCTGCTGCCAGCAAAAATGTTACCATTGAGGTATGTGCTTTATTGTGGTGGTCTGGAACTGAACTTGCAATATCTCTAAGGTATGCCTGTATATCAAACCTCTACAGGAATGAGCCCTTTAGGACAAAACACTCTTTCTTCTGCCACAAGTGTCAAGTAAACAAAATAACTCAGCCACACTTGTTGGGGAGCAGCCCTGTGCTCTCAGATTTCTAGGGTTGGGTCAGGAGTGCTATAGCAACCCTGATGAAATGTGAAATTCCATTGTGCCCTAGACTCTTGTTTACTGCACATAAACGACTTTGCACTAGACAAATATAGAGAGTTCCAGGTTGTGCACTGTTAGCAGCCAAAAAACAAATAACTTTTAGTTGAAAGCAAAGCTGTCCCTGACCTAATAGATAGGGATTGAGAGCTGACTGCAGTGAACATAGTCAAAACTCTATTTCATTAAAGAGAGTCTACCAGGATGGATACAATATTGCCTGCAATCCACTTCAATATTTTCTTTGCTATGTACTCTCAATAGGAGAACCCAAAATTTGAAGCCAGAATAAATGCATGGACATATCTGAGAAAGAGGAAATCTGTGATTAATTTGAGTTTCTTCAGAAGTCACCCTGAGGCTAGGGCTTGAAAAGCAGTAGTTTATTTGGCAAATGACCCCAGAAAACTTTGTTAGGAAAGTGTAGAAGTGAGGAAGAGAAGGAAAAACACAAACACAAAATAAAGGTTTTTTTCAAGCCAGTTACATGGGGCAGCTAGAAGGTAATCTCAAGTGAGAACTCTGGGATCCCTAATTTTTTGTTTGTTTGCTTCAGATGGAAAGAAGGGTACAAATGTTTAGGTTACATTGTTTTGATATCTAAGGTAAAATTCAAGTTGTAGTTGAGCCCTTCACCTAGGTGACATGTTGGACACCTCACATTGTGCACATTGGGTGAGAACTCAACAATCACTCTCTCTCCTCTCCCCTCCTCCTTGTTAGATTATATTTGTATTTCTTTTCATCTAGGTATGTAATTGTTTGCAAATTGGCATCACATTAGTATTGAGTTTTGGATCCTTTTTTTTTTTTCCAGTCTTGAGATACTTTACTAAGAAGAATGTGTTTCAACTCAATCCAGGTAAACACAAGGATGTAAAGTCTCCATCATTTGTTATGGCTGAATAGTACCCCATGGCGTGTATCACAGTTGTGTGTATATATATATACAGTTGTGTGTGTGGGTAAACACAAGGATGTAAAGTCTCCATCATTTGTTATGGCTGAATAGTACCATAGTGTGTGTGTGTATCACAGTTGTGTATATATATATATATATATATACACAGTTGTGTGTGTCTGTGTGTATATATCTATATATATCACAGTTTATATATATATTCATGAGTTGGTGGGCATTTGGGTTTTGGCAATTGTGAATTGTGCTGCCATAAGCATTCTGCTGCAATGTGGTAAAATGATTTTGTTCTTCTGGATAGATACCTAGTAATAGTATTCTAGGGTCAAATGAAATGTCCTCTTTTAGTTCTTCGAGAAGTCTCCATAATTCTTTCCATAGAGGTTGTGTTAGTTTGTATTCCCATTGGCAGCACAAAAGTGTTCCTTTTGTTTACATCCATGCCAACATCTGAAAATTTGGGATTTTGTAATGGACAAGGTCCACAGAGTTAGCTCTGCCCAGGGGCCAAGAAGTTGGGTATTTGTATATTAAATTTATCAATGGTTCAGAAATACTGAGGGTGATGAAGAGTTTATTTTAACATTTCTCATCTGATGTATTGACATTTTCAGCAGTTGCATGTCCAGTAGTTCCTTAAGATGCTGAGGATTCATGAATATAGTTAAAGCATTTACTATAATTAGTTAAGTCATATTTCCTGTGGATTTTATTCAGTAATTGCCTGTACATCCTCAGAAATTTAAATATACATATTTGCATGCATTTAACTTAGGGATTATCTTCATTTGCTTTTCTGTTTAAAAGTGTGAATAACCTAAAGACCAAGAACTCAAATAGGTTAATGCACAAGGTGATATATTGTAAGAATGAATAGTTTGGAGTTAATGCCCTCAAGGCTTGGATCCTGATCTTACCAGCCAAGTGAATTTGCGAAAATAATTTAATGTGTTTCATGTTCATTTTCTTTATCTACAAAATAAGCAAATAATTCGTATGTTGCTAAATTGTGATGACAAAGATCAAGCTCCTATCTCAATATTTAGACCATAGTATTTACCTATTGATATATCCCTACCAGGACTACTAGCACCACAATAATAGGAGCCACCACCATCAACATCATCACCATTATCATCTTTTCCTTGACAAAGGCTTGACATTTCTCTGCATAAAAAGGAAATTTAGCTCTTTCCATTTCATAGGAAGTAAATGAGAACAATCTTAAATCTTCAAAAATAGGTGAGAAGGACTCAAGTCTTCTCTGAAATGAGATGTGTCATATTTTATTGCACTTAGCATTGGGTGTGCAGCTGCTATGTTAAAACATTTAGACAGGTACTAATTAACAGCACTAACAGCTTCAAGGGAAAAGAATGATATAAATACTCATTTAGAAAATATTTAAGGCACTAGTTATGGACATTCTCAAAATTGTCACATATTTCATGACAATTTTCTTTCTAAAATGAATCAACAGGATGAAGCTATTCTGTTAAAAAGCCATTTAGTGATGCCTTCATGCAACTGGCTATGTCATTATATGGCTCCAGACGCGGAGTTAACACAGCCATCTCTTCTCTTCCTAAAATTATAGCATTGAAGAAAATACTAGTCAAAAAAAACTACACTAACTGGATGTCACAGACTGGGTTTACATACATGGAATGTTTGGATAATTTAAGTTCGTAAAGGCACAGGTCTGACAATTAAGTTCACAAACCCATTATAGAAAAAGTTCTGTGTACCTCATTGTTGAATATCACTATGGTCACCTTCTAAGTACTCCCCTTTGATGCACCAATGTCAGCCCCTTGTCCACTCTTCAAAGCTATTTTGGAGCTCTTTTTCCAGAATGGCCATCAGAGCTATGGTCACATTCCCTGTAATGTCTTGACTGTTACCAAAATGCCTTCCTTTCAATATTTCCTTTATCTTGGTATAAAGAAAAAAGTTTTTGGGTGCCAGATCAGGTGCGGGTTTTCCAATACAGTTATTTGTTTACTGGCTAAAAACTCCCTCACAGACAGTACCATGTGAGTTGGCACATTGTCGTGATGCAAGAGCCCCACTGCTTTCATGCCAAGATTTTCAGTTAAATTTTTCCTGTTTCTCTATCACTATTTACTTGGTTTTGCTATGCTTTTCACAATCTGCTGACAATTTTGAAACAATTCAACAAATTTTTGCTATGTTTTTCATCAGTTCTGCTTGTTACCTGCTTCTCTGATCTCTCTTCATCAGTGACTCTTTCTTTCCCCTCAGAAAAACATTTAATCCATTTGTACACTGCTATTTTCTTTATGGAATTAACCATATAATCATGGACTAACATGTCCCTGATTTCACTTCTAGTCTTGCCAAGTTTCAATGAAATGTAATGTTTGCTTGTTGCTCTATTTCAATCTCCAACACTCTCACAACAGCACACAAAATCATGCAACAATAATGAAGACCACTCAGCAAGACACTGCCACACAGCAGGACACCGCTGCAAGTCGACATGAACACAGCTGTGAGACATTGATATACCAAGGTTACGAAATCTTACTGAGCTGTTTGTACAGTGTTGCCAATGCAAAGGCAGGGTGTCAAGTTGGGGAAGTTTATTGTCAGTCCTTTTTTGTTAATTGAGGAGGCCACATTTTGTTTTGACAACTCAATGATTCAGATATGAAAAGATACTGGAAATTGTTCTACCTTAATTGAAAGACAAGGAATCTCATATTAGTAACAAAATTCTTGCCTTTATTGATCTCATCTAATTTCATGATTTTAATCACCAGTTATGGAGTGTTTAAGTTTCTCTGGTCAACTTGCCCCCAAAGCTGACATCTTTATCTGAATGACTAATAATATCTCAGTATTACATAAATGAAAAACAGTGGGGTTTATTTTCCCCCTCTTACTACCATCTTGCTTATTCTCAAGGCACCTCTTTGAGAACCATCTTTGATTGTTTTACTTTCTGTTTCCTTGTTTCTAAACCATCAGTAAGTTATAAAAGTTTTGCCTCCGAAATATTATTTCTGGACTCTGGCTACATAATGTCATGCAACACTGCTCACATTTACTTCAAACTATTTCCTTTTTTTGTTTGTTTGTTTGTTTGAACTTTCATAGTGGTTTACTCATTGATATTATTTGTTTCATGCTTTAAAATCAGTAATCAACCAAGATGGAAAGACATCTTTTAAAAAACTTGAATCAGACCCAATCATTTTTCTGCTTAAAATTTTCTACTAGTTTCAGCTAATACTTAAAATAAAATTTAACAATTTTACCCAAACGTACAAGACCCTACATGAGCCTTCTCCTCTTGTAACTCTTTCTAGCTCTATGCCACTTACTTTCAAGGCATAATAACTTCCCGTTTCAGGGACGTATCAAGCTTCTTCTTGATTGCTAACTTGCATTTTTGCCATCTGGAATATTCTTCTCCCATATCTTGTTTATATGACTAGCCCCTTATAATTCATCTCTGAGCTGCAATATTATCCTTTAGAGAGGTCTGCTTTAACAACCCTATTTTCTATCTCCCACACATTCTTCAGTCACTCTCTAGCCGTGACCCAATTTTTTTGTTCATAGCAATCACAACTTTTTGACATGGTTTTGTCTTTTGTTGTCAGTATCATCCACTAAAATATAAGATTGATGAGAACAGCCAGGGATTGGAATTCCATGATTATCCCTGTCAGTCTCTGGATAGGGCAACATGCCCTTTCCATGTCAATTTTTCTGTGTAAATAAATGATGTCCTTCTTTCTTTCTAAGGGGGCACTGATAGGCTGCCTGGAATTGGTTCTCTGACCACTTTGAGTTTTCCAGATCTTGTGTCCTAAATTCTGTGGTTCAAAAAAGCTACCTTTCTGGGCAGCACCCATAGCTCAATGGGTAGGGCACCGGCCCCTTACACCAAGGCTGGTAGGTTTGAGACTGGCCTGGGCCAGCTAAAAAAAAACAACAATGACATCTACAACAACAACAACAACAAAATAGCTGGACATTGTGATGGGTGCTTGTAGTCCCAGCTACTTGGGAGGCTTAGGCAAGAAAATCATTTTAGCCCAAGAGTGAGGTTGCTGTGACCTATGATGCCATATCACTCTACCCAGCATGACAGAGACTCAAAGATTAGTTTGTCTAAGGATTCTTTGCAAGTTACTTCCAAAAAATTCCATGAAAAATATTTGTAGCTGAGTGTTTAAGGCAATCAATTTTGGTAGAAAGCTGAGGGAGTAAATTAGCTCACCTTGCTCATTCACCTGCCATAGAAGCTGTACCTACAGGACTTGAACCTCAGCTATCTGATCACTCTAGATATATTATCTATCCATTGCTACATAAAATACTTACTCCAGGACTTAGCAACTGCAAACAACAAGGATTTATTGTTTCTCAATTACTGGAGACAGAAATCTGCAAGTAGTTAAGTGGCTATGGTCCAGTGTCCTTATGAAAATGTAACCAAGGAGTCGCAGGATGCTGGTAATTTCAAGGCTTTAATGGGGGGAAGGATTCACTTCCAAACTCACTCATCTTGCCTTCAGTAAGATTCAAAAGATCTTTTTCAAAATCTGCAGGGCTTACCCATGTCAAGCCAGCTCTCTCTCAAGTGCGATCTAAAACAGAGTGGGAGAAAAAACTAAAGATGGAAGCCACAGTCTTTTTATAACCTAACATAATAAGGAAGTTACATCCTACACTATTCCATTCATTAAAAGTGAGTCAATAAGTCCTATCTATGCTCAGAATAGAGATTAAACAAAGATATGAATACCAGGAAGTACAGATGGTTGATGGCCATCTCAAAGGCTGCCTGTAACACTTTGGAGGGGTAGGTGATCCTCTTTCATAGTGTGGTTATAAAACAGGATTTGTTTCCTTATTACACTGCTATTGGAAGCTAGTCCCTGGTAATTAAGGGCCAGTATCTCTTTAAATGGCATTGATTATTTTCTAATCATGTAATTTAAAAGTCCCTCCATTAGATCCCTGTCTTCTATCCCAGAATGCAGTGAACATCAAGGAATCTAAATTTCTGCTTCAGTCTCCATAATTTTCATGATTTTCTCTCATAACTAGGTTCATTGTTATGAATGAGTTGTTGATATTTTAGCCATGGAAGACATGGAATGGTCATGGTTCTGTCTGCTCATTTGGTATATCGTTGGCATTTCAAACTTAAACTTTACTTTAGTTATGTAAATAATTTTATTCTTACTAGATTAATTTCTATTAAGTATTTTATTCATAATTTTCTTGAGAAAATAATCTCTCCTAGAGATTTCTGACCTGCTACCCAGTAATTAAATTGGATTTTCCTTTACCATCATCCTGGTAACTTCTTTTATCATCATCCTTTAACTTCCATCCTGTGACGGAGTCCCTCTTTCTTAGATGTTTTTGTCTTTCACATTTTCAGATGCTTTTTGTTGTTTAAATTGTTGTTGAATTCTCTTTCTAAGCAGCTCATTGAAAAATGGTGCACCAGAAGTAAAATTGTAAGACATTATTAGAAAATTCTTGGTTTGAAATTATTTTTTCTCAGAATTTTGAAAACTTGCTACACTGTCTTCTAGGTTAAAATATTACTGTTCTTCTTGGGCTATAGTTGGCTATCTTAACCAGTTTGATGAAAATATTTCAAATGGTATATAAGACCAGTACACTGTACCCTATGATTGCATTAATGTACATAGCTATGATTTAATAAAAAAATTACTGTAATATAGATCCCACACCTTAGTGAAACATAAGCTTCATTTTTGTCTTGTCCCTCTACAAAATACTAACATCTTATTTTGCCTTTTGCACTTTGAAATTTCACAGTGATGTAGGTTGATTTGCTGGTTGCTTGGTATATTCTTTACATTTCCCTTAGCAACATTTTCATAACTTATTTCATTGATGATTTATTCTTATTTTTTCCTCTTTCTAACATATACATATATATACAGCATTAAATAATGAATATATGATATATATACATACATATATATATATATATATATACATATTTAGTATTAAATATATTTGTTGTCTCCTTTCACACTTTATTTGATTTGCGGGTTAACACCCAAAACACCATTTGGGGCAAAAAAGAACAATAAAATGCCTTTACTCTTGTTTTATTGGCTTTATATAGGGTAGAGGTGAGCAGAAGTTAAATGTCTATTTTTAATCCATCATCTTTCTCTGAGCATATTTAATCATTCTTTACATTGATTTATTGACATCTCTATGTAAATTTAATTGCAGTGTTTTATTTAATATGCATAATATAATTATCTATGTGGTTAAATTTATTTCCAGTATTCTGCTATATTTTTCCTACTTGTGCCCTCTGTTCTTTGTCTCTCCTTTTACTGAGTTCTTCTGCATTAACTGAGTATATTTTTAGAATTCAGTTTATTGTCCTACTTGATTTTCAGCTTTTTACATTATTTTGTTAATAGATTACTTACGTACTGTAATGCACACACATAACAGATGCCTATGTGCAACTTTATACAAAAGCTAAGATCCCTACAACATTTATAATTATATTATGCTATTGCTATAACAAATTTTACCTTCGATTTATTATGAGTGCCACCAAAAAAAAGGTTGCTATTTTTGGTTTTGTTTTCTTTTTTATTTATTAAATCATAGCTGTGTACATTAGGGCAATCATGGGGTACAGTGTGCGAGCTTCATATACAATCTGAAATATTTTCATCCAACTGTTCGACATAACCTTCATGAGATTTTCTCATTTATTGTGTGAAAACATTTGTGTTCTGCATTTAGTAGGTTTCATCTGTCCCTTCTAAGATGCACCGTAAGTGTGATCCCAACATTTATGCTCTCTTCCCCCACCCTTCCCCTCCCCTTCCCTCCCTTACCCCTTTCCCTGTCTTCTTGTGCTATAATTGGGTTATAGCCTTCATATGAAAGCTATCAATTAGCTTTATAGTAGGGCTGTATACATTGGATACTTTTTCTTCCATTCTTGAGATACTTTGCTAAGAAGAATGTGTTCCAACTGCATCCATGTAAATATGAAAGAGGTAAAGTCTCCATCTTTCTTTAAGGCTACATAATATTCCATGGTATACATATACCACAATTTATTAATCCATTCGTGGGTCGATGGGCACTTGGGCTTCTTACATGACTTAGC
>CAUYRH010046061.1:0-15044 GCA_963574655.1 Perodicticus potto
ATACACATTGAAAAAGGCCAGATGCTCATAGTTCAGTGAGGAGGGCGCCAGCCACATACACTGAAGGTGGCAGGTTCGAGCCCATTCTGGGCCTGCTAAACAACACTGACAACTACAACGCCCCCAAAAGGAATGGCCAGGCATCGTGGCGGGCACCTTTAGTCCCAGCTACTTGGGAGGCAGAGGCAAGAGACTTGCTTGAGCCCAGGAATTGGAGGAGGTTGCTGTGAGCTGTGATGCCACGGCATTCTATCCAGGGGCACAGCTTGAGGCTGTGACACAAAAAAAAAAAAAAAAAAAAAAACTTCTGGGCTCAAAGACATCCTCCCCCTCAGCCTCCCAAGTAGCTGGGATTACAGGTGTGTACCACCACAGTAGGCTATTTTTTTTAATTTTTAGTAGAAATAGGGTCTCACTCTTGCTCAGACTGGTCTCCAACTTCTGACCTCAGCTATCCTCCCTCTTGGGTTTCCCCAGAGTGCTAGGATTACAAGTGTGAGCCACCGTGACTGAGTCGACATAATTTTTTAACAAAACTCTTAGCCCAGGGCCTGCCCATAGAGGGTACTCAGAAAGGAGGACTTCTCCAGTAGCCCCGCCTCTGGGAGGAGCTGAGTGTTAACCTCCAGGCCTTCAGCACCTCAGTTTGGAAAGCTGGAGTGGGAAAGGGACCTTGGGCCCTGGCCAGCCTTGGGGACCCTACAGCTCTCAGAAGCTGGTGGGGGCAGGGGGGCAGACTGTCTCACCCACATCTGGTCTGAGATTTAGCTGACAGATCTGTGCAAAGGGGAGACATCACCAGGGGAAGGGCTCAAGCCGGGGATTAAGAAGGCAGCTGGGAGGAGGTTAAGAACAGAGTCCCATTTACTTGCGCCCAGGCCCCCCCCCGGCACACCCACCAGCTTTAGCTTACTATCTTGTAGGACCGAGGGGGTCTTGGTCCACCGGAGGGGGCTTTTGAAGCCATTGATAAGTAGCTGCCCATTCTTCTCCCAGCCTTGCCTGTCCTGGGTGCTGTCTGGGTTGAGGCAGGACAGGTCAGGGCAGAGCGGGGAGCTGACTGTTGGCTGAGGCCTCCGGGAAGCCCAAGTGTACAGGGCTTTAGCCATCGTGAGGCTGGACAGACATGTCCAGATCCTGCCTCCTTCACTTCCTAGCTTGATAACGTTGGAGAATGGATGTTGACCTCTCTGGGCACCACTGCTGCTCCTCAGTAAATTGGGACAGTATTTTCAGCCTTATAGGGTTATAAGAGATAAAATGATGCCTGGAGTGTCCAGCCGTGCAGTGGTCTACTCGTGCTGTAGAGACCATTGTTGTTAAGGATTCACAAAGGGGAGGGGTGGGGGGCTAGCTTTAGGCAGGGTCTGGGTTTCAGATCCTGACAGTCAGGCATTTCTCAGGCTGACCCCAGCCTTCTCACCTCAAATCATCTGTATCATGGAGTGGTGAAGAGCTTAGGCTTTGGAACCAATAGCCGAGGTTCAAATTCAGGCTTTACCTCTCATGAACTGTGTGACCTTGGGCCAGTTACTTAACCTCTTTGTCCCTTAGTTTCCCTATCTACAAACAGGGAAGATGAAGTACCCATGTTAATGAGTTGTTGTCATGAGAGTACCCAGAACAGTACCTGGCACACAGTAGGTGATGATAAATATTAATTATGATTAGTTCATGCGTTTGTTTGTTTTAATTCTCTCCATCCCTTGACTATGTTCGGGGCTTTCACACCTCCATACCTTCACACATGCCGTTCCCTCGGCCTGGGACTGATCACCTCTCCCCATCACCCACTAGTTAAATCTGTGTTCATCCTTCAAAGCTGAGAGCCAATGTAAGTTATTTCCCCTCCCTGAGCCTCATGGTGAGGGAGAGGCCTGAGAAGCTGGGGTTAAGCTGAACTGAGCCGGGAGGACCTCCTCCTCAAGCTCCATCAGCCAGGCTGGGACCTCAGAAAGTGGCCTCATGACCCACCTCTGGGGTCATGGTGTTCAGCGTGGCGGGATGGAGGCAGGGCTTAGCTGAGTTGGAGAGGAGGCCTAAGAGCCTGAAGCCGCTGGCTTCAGCATCTGGCTGCTTGTGTGGCTAGAGACGGGGCTGGCTGTCAGAGTTTCCATGGGAGCGGGCAGAGGCAAGCAAGCAGCTGGGGGAGAGAGTGACGCTGCTGGCAGGCCTCCCTGCCAGGTGGGCTGGCTGGGTGTCCCCTGCCCATCCACCCAGGAGTCACATCTGGGTCTAGACTCCAGACCCAGCTCTGTTGTGTATAGCTGTGGGGACCTAGACTAGGGCTTTTAACAGAGCCTGGCATCATGGGGACCTGGCTATCCGAGTCTCTGACCACATCACCTCCCCCACTCAACAACATTCCATGGCTCCCCATTGCTTTCCAGAGACATGCAAGCATGTTATTCAAAGTACTTCGCCATGTTGCCCCAGCCTTCTCTGTTCCTGCTTGTTCTCCCCAATCCTATAGCACTTCTGGACATTCCCTGTGTTGGCCGAGCAGCTTCCTCCTGCCTAAAATACCTTTTCTTACCTTGTCTGCCATTCAGACTCCTTCCTGTTCATTCTTCAGGATCCATCTCCAATGTCCCTTCCTCCAGGAAGCCTTCTGGGGAAGCTTAAAGGGCAGGGAGTGCTCCCTGCTCTGTGATCCCACAGCCCAGAGATCTTTCCCCACTGTATGATGACCGCTTGTCTGAGGCCCCCCAGCTCCCTTAGGGCAGGGATGGGGTTGAACCATTTCTGTGTCCCAAGGCCCAGCCTTAGGTCTTCCCTATAGTAGGAGCTTCCCCAGCAGGGATCTTAACCCAAAGTAGGGGCCACCCCAAACCAGGGCCTAACATACTAGAGGAACTTCCCCTGTGTGGATGCTGGCACGCAGAAGGGCCTTCCTCAGCTGAGGCTCTAGGACGGGAGGAACTCCGTCAAGCCAGGGCCAGGCACCCAGCATGTGGGCACATGCTCTGGCTCCTTGAGGAGGGACCTGAAGAGAGGGGCTGAGGCCAAGCTTCCAGCAGGGGCTCCGGGTAAGAAGCCTATTACAGGCACTGAAGTACAAGGCCGGAGGTTTCCCAGGCTCTCTTGATGTCTTCTCACTGTTTTTCTCATTCATCTCAGGCTCTGCTTCTACTGGGATCTTCGCAGGCCCCTCCAACCTGAAAGGTAAGCTAGATTTGGGGGTGGGTTTCTCTGTAACCCAGGCTGGACGGGGCCTGTACTTGTTGCTGTCTAGCCTTACTTCCTCCTGCTGCAGCAAAAGCCCCTCCCAGGCCCAGGATGTCCTTGCACTCAGCCCCTCTTGCAGGTGACTTCAGTTCCTTGCGGCCTGGGTTTTAAAACCCCGGCCCAACTTGGAAGCAGCTTTTTCTCATTTGTGAACTATTTCGCCTGGCTCCTTGGCGAGGCTGTGTTTGCTTGGCCCGGCTTGGGTGCAGTGGCCTGGCTGCGCTCCCACCGGGCCCCCTCCCTGCCCAGCCCAGCCTCTCCTGCTGCCGCTGCCGCCACCACGCAGGGTAGCTGTGGAGGCCCAGGAATCTTGGCAGACATGGGGAGGCAGCGGGCGGCGGGTGGCGCTCAGGAAAAGGCTGCAAATGTGAACCAGAAGGCGTGGGGTTGGAGGCCGAGGAGGCTCTGCCTGCCCTGGCTTGAGGCCTGGGGGTGGCTGGGTCTGGGGGGCCCTTGGATGTCCCCAGAAGCTCAAGGCCTCTGCTGGGAGGCAAGTAATGGTCCAAGCAGAGGCTGAAGCCCCTTGATGAGGAAGGCCAGCTCCCCTGGCCACCTGCCTGGGGATGCATTGTTGTACTGGCTCGGCTCACTGTTGAGCCTCTATGGGTTCATCTGCCCCTGCCTGGCTGTTCTTACCTTCCTAGATATCTTGTTGCCCCAAGACGCTCCTTGCCAGGGGAGTAGTGGGGCATCTTGACTCAGGGATGAGCAGAGGCTGGGGGCCTGGAAAATGGGCACAGTCACCTGCAGAGAGGGAGGGTCAGTCCAGCCCTCTCTAGCCCAGAGCTGAGAAAGACGGAAGGAGAGCCACAGAGAGTAAGTGGCCCTTTGATAAGCCACCCTGAGGCCCTGGCTGGAGATGGAGGTGGTCCTGGAGTGAGTCCAGGAGTCCCCAGGCTGATGTCCAAATCTCAGTCAGGGCTGAGGAGGGGGTGGGGGAAGGATGCTGTCATGCAGGGGGGTGTCGAGGAGGAGGGGCTGTTCCGGCTGGGGAGGCAGGGAAGGCTGCTTGGAGGAAGAGCATTTGAACTGGGTCTGAGATGAAGAATGATATGTTTGCACGGAGGAGAAAGGTGAAAATGGCCATCCAGGCACAGAGACTCATGCAGGTAAAAGCAGGGACAGGGAAGCAGTGAGAAGTCTGGGGCGTCTGAATCCTAGGGTGCTGGGGGGGAGAGCCCAGGGCCATGGTAGGCTCCTCTTGCTCCATAAACATGGGTCTATTCCACAAGAATAAGTCTGTGGCCCTGGTCCAGGCTGCAGCAACACTGCCAAGAACCCATATTTTATCTCTCATATTTATCCCTGTGTCTCCTTCCCAAGTTCCAGATCCACAGGTTCACTGCCTCTTGGATGCTTGCCTCCCCCAGGAACCCTCCAGTTTTTCTTGTTCAGGTTCTGCTATCAGCTTGGACTGTTCCACCATCTCCTGCCCCCCTGGGCCTGCTGAACTCTGACTTTAAGCCTCCTTCCATTGCTGCTTCTGAAATTAAGGCCCCTGTGGTCTGAGAGCCTCACCTATGCGGGTGAGAGATGTTGGGACTTTGGGGTGGAACTGAAGGCTGGTAGACAGAGGAGGTGGGCAGGGGACAGCACTCCTGTCCTGCTATCAACCTGGGCGATTAAATGATCCCTAGGTAGTCCTACCCCTTCCTAGCTACCTCCTTGTACCCCCCAACTCCCAGATTCCAGGCAGTTATTTGGCTTTGGAGCAATTCTCCCCTACACATTTACATTTGAGGGATTAAGAAGTCTCAAAATGAGCCAGGCATGGTGGCTCACACCTGTAATCCTAGCACTCTGGGAGGTCGAGGCAGGAGGATACCTGAGCTCAGAAGTTCGTTTCCAGAGAACAGCCTGAGCAAGACTGAGACCCCGTCTCTGCTAAAAATAGAAAAATTAGCTGGGTCTTGTGGTAGGTGCCTGTAGTCCCAGTACTTGGGAGGCTGAGGCAGGACTTAAACCCAGGAGTCTGAGGTTGCTGTGAGTTTGGCTAATGCCATAACACTGTGAGTGAGACTGTTTCAAAAACAAACAAAAAAAGAAGCCTCAAAATGATCCAACAGACAGAGAGCTCAGGTCATGGGCACTGGACCTCCACCCCCACGTCCCTGCTCAGATCTTGGGGGCTGCTCAGGCATCATCTAGGGAGGTCAGACCCAGACCTGATGTCAGCATGAGCAGGTGTGACTGTCAGTGCTGGCCTTCCAAAGGGTCCAGCCCAGTGACCAACAGCTAGAGATTCAAAGAGACTGGAACTCAGGGATTTAAGCACAGGACATGGGAGAGGAAAGAGAAAGACAGAGTCACAGAGATGAGTGGTCAGATGCAATGGTGTCACAGAGATGGGAGGAGAGAGACACACAGAGAGATGCCTGAAATACACCTCTGGGTGAAGACCCGGTTCAACACGGAGACATGGACTGGTGCAGTGCATACTCACCTGGCTCCTGCAGTGAGCTCGTTTTTAGCCCCCCCCTTACACACACAACTCTTTGACCCAGACTGTCTCCTCCAGTTGTGACATCAGGGCTTTGCTGGGCTCACCATCAATCTCTCCACCTTCCCGAACCCCTCTTTTCTAACTGGTCCACATCCTAGGGAGTCTAAAGTATGCTTCCTTCTCCAGGAAGCCACGTGAATTGCAGGACAGCATGGAATTTATCCTGTAGGTACTAGGGAGCCACTGGAAAATCCAGAGCAGAGGAGGGCCATGGGCCGAGCTAAAAGCATGGGCCACAGGCAGCCTCATCATCGCCTGGGAGCTTGTTAGAGATGCGGATGTTGGGCTCTGCCCCACACCTGCTGAATCCCGATAGGGCTCAGGAGCCTATGTTTGAAACTGTCCCAATGATTCTGATGCAGGGTAATGTTTGCGAGTCATCGCTGGAGTCTGTATAGGTTATATTGAGAGAAACAGGGAGAAGCTGGGGGTGGGGTTGGGGCTGGGTGAAAGACTTTTATGTTCGTCCAAGAGAGGATTGGGCAATTTAATTTAACAAACCGTTATTGAGTAGCTGGGATGTGCCAGGCACTGGGCCATGTTTGGGAGAGTAACAGGTCTATGTTAGGGCAGAGGCTGTGGGGAAGGAGGGAAAGGAACAGAAGGGAGAGAAATAGAGGAGACAGAGTCCACGGGACTCGATGGAGGGGTTGAGGGGACAGGGATGTCATGGCTAGTTGTGGAGGTTGGTTACTCAAGAAAGACAACGAGCAGGGACTGAGCTGGCTGAAAGGAAGGACAGCCTTTCCTAATTGTGCCAAGGCAAGGTACCAGAGAGAATTCTTACACCGCTGTGTGGAAGGGTCAGAAGTGATGTTCAGATTTTTGGCCTGGGCACCTGGGGGTGGGGGAGAAGCAGGTAATGAGGGAGAAGGTCATGACCGAAGTTTGGGTAGGGTGGCTGAGGGACGGCCAGGTGAAAATGCTCAGCTGAGAGTTGAACACTAGAGTCTGAGTCTCAGGGGGAAAGTCGTAGCTGGAGACAGATGTGGGGGTCCTGGGTAATAGGATTGAGCTGTGGGAGCTGGTGGGAACTGGTAAGAGCTGGAAACTGCTGGAGAAACATCCAGAGAGAAGAGACAAGGCCTGAGCCAGCTTCTTGGGGGCATGTTTGGGTCTGCAGAGTGGGCAGAGGAAGGGAGCAGAGAGGAATCGGAAGAGGAGCCTCTCAAGGAGGGAGAGTGGGAACCACAAGGGAGGGTTCAGGGGGTGAGAGGGCAGAGTGAGGAGCTGCCTGGCTGGGCATTTGGGGGTGGGTGTTATGCCCAGTGGGTGAGCAAGGCAGTCCCTCTGCTCCTCCCCACGATCTATAACTAAGTCCCAGTCCTCAGTAGGCTTTGTGGTCCCTGATCAGTTTCATGTCAGGAGTGGTCAGGAAAAATGTCTAGAAGGCCAGAAATTGATTTTAGGAGATCATTTCACAAGTCTTATGTCCTTTGGAAGCAAGTAACCTGAGCTTTTGTTGAAGGGATGGAGGAAAGATGTTGCTTGGCAACAGGATGACTTGACATTAGACTGAAGGAAAAACTTCTTGCTGTCAGGGTAGCAGGACAGGGCAGCATACCTGGCCCGACTTGTGATCTCAGGTATCCTTTTACAGAGGAAGACACTGAAGTTCAGAGAGGTTAAGCCACTTGCCCAAGAACACCCAGCTTGCAAGTAGCTGGGCTGGACTGGGAGTCCAGGGACTGCCTGGACCTAGGAGAGCCTTAGCGACTCCCAGGGCTGGGCCCCTGATAGGGAGAACCTGAAGAAGTGCCGCTCACCTGCTGGAGTGACAGGGATGGGCCAGAGAGAGAGGAGGGGAGAGAAAGAGGAGTCGGGGTAGAGATGGGCAAGTGAACACAGGGCAGGGCTGGGTGAGTGGGGAGACAGGCAAGCACAGGGCAGCCGATCTGATCCGCAGAAATGTCTCCACAACAGGAAGCGTCTCATAACATACCTGTGGTTTGGCCAGGCCCTGGGGCTGCTCCCCAGCTCCTTCAGCTGCAGCCGCCCATTGGGGGTGGGTGGGGGGCTTGGAGCTATAGGAGCCTGTGCAGGGCCCTGTTCATCCCCCCAGTGCCCCAGGTGGGGGAAGGCTGTGGTCCTGTGGGAACCTGGGGCAGGGCGGCTGGGGCCCAGGGCTCCTCCTTCGGGTGCCTTTTCATCTGGACGAAAGCATCGTCTGAGAGCATCTATGAAATGGGATAGGGGTGGGCAGGCCTTTCAGTTGCCTGAGATCAGCTCTGTTAGTTTCTCTGCTAGTCTCCCTGAGATAGGACCCTTTGAGAGAGGAGACCCATAAGAAGTGTCACTGTTAGTTGATGCCGCTTCCCTGCCCTGCGTTTCCACAGGACAAGGGTTTGCTTTATGCCAAGTCTTTCTTCTGGGGCCACCTGCCCCCCATTGGTCTCAAAGACCCTGGAGCACTCCTCGCTCCCAGACAGTCTCCTCAGCCTCCCTGGGAGGAGGCCCGGGCTGCCACAAAATGCTGACTTGGACGAAATGCTGTTTTACGGGGATTTGTTGAAAAGGGGGGAAATCCCCATTAAGGACTTGCAGCTGTCCAAACACCCCGTCCACCCTGCTGCCTCCACTGCTCAATCCTCTGAATCAGCATCTCCTGTGTGCGTCCCACGTCGGGCTCTGTGCCCCTGCCAGCCCTGCCCCCTTCCTGTCTTCCTTTCCCAAGAGGTCACCAGAGAGGGTGATGGCTTGCCAAGGGTCACACAGCCAGTCATGTGCAGAGCCCAGCTTGAGCCTCACAGTCCTCTTCTGACCCCTGACCCCTGCTTGGCCAGCATCTCCATGGGGAGAACAAGAAGCAAATGAATCGTCCTTCCCTTTGCACCTCTGTTCTGGAGCGGATTATTCTTAGCTGAAGTCCTTTGATTGAGGCCAGGTGAATGTCCCCACATCTTCCTATTCTAGCCTAGATGAGCCCTCTGGCCTGAGGAGGGGGATCCCTGGGCAGTGGGCAACGTATCTATTCGAAGTCTGAGAAAAGGGCCAGGCATAGTGGCTCATGCCTGTAATCCCAGCACTCTGGAGACCGAGGCAGTTGGGTTTCTTGAGTTTGTGAGTTTGAGACCAGCCTGAGCAAGAATGAGACCCCATCTCTACTAAAAATAGAAAAACCAAGGCAAGAGAATCACTCGAGCCTGAGTTAGAGGTTGCTGTGAGCTATGATGCCTGGCACTCTACCCAGGGTAACAGCTTGAGACTCTGTTTGAAAATAAATAAATGACTAAATAAAAATAAAAATAGGAAAACTATCTGGGCATTGTTGCAGGCCCCTGTAGTCCAGCTACTGGACTGAGGCAAAAGACTCACTTGGGCCCAGAAGTTTGAGGTTGCTGTGAGCTGTGATACCACGGCACTGTAACCAGGAGACCAAGTGAGACTCTGTCTCAAAAAAAAAAAAAGCCAAAAACAAAGTCTGAGAAAAGGAGTCAGAAAGGCTCGGTGCCTGTGGCCCAACGGGCTAAGGCGCCAGCCACGTACACCTGAGCTGGCAGGTTCAAATTCAACCCGGGGCCCACCAAACAACAATGACGGCTGCAACCAAAACATGGCCAGGCGTTGTGGTGGGTGCCTGTAGTCCCAGCTACTTGGGAGGCGGAGGCAGGAGACTTGCTTGAGCCCAGGAATTGGAGGTTGATGTGAGCTGTGATGCCACAGCACTCTATCCAGGGTGACAGCTTGAGGCTCTGTCTCAAAAAAAAAATTTCATGATGAACGGAGTTCACCAAAAATTCTGGACAATCACTGAGCGCAGCCCAGCCCTGTGCTTGGGGTGTGTGGGAGAGAGGAGGAGAATAGCAGGGTAGCAAGAGCTGTGACAGGGACCAGTGGGCATCCAGTAGGTGTGCCGAACATTGGGAACAGAATGTGCAGAGGCCAGAGAGCCTCCGGGAGCCTGGCAAGTGCGCGCCCACGTGTGTGCGCCTGTGTGTGTGTGTGTGTGTGAGGGAGAAGGGATGACAGTGGAAAGCACAAGGCTCAGAGATGCCCAGTGGCTCTGATGGTGGTGGAGTAGGGGAAGAACTGCCCCACCTGGGCTGCCAGGGTGTCCCCTTCCAGAGGCATCATTTTCTTTGCAGCCCTCAGACAGACTCAGCACACCCTTCCCACCACCGCTCTCCCTTCCACTCCCCAGCCGCACGAGCCTGGCACGAACCAGCCTGCTGTGAGAGCCAGGGTGAGCCTGCCCTGCTCAAACCCACAGGCGCTGGGAACTGGAGGAGAGTCCCTCAGATCGCCTGTCCCTCCCTGTCTGGCTCTTCAGCCTGCCCTCTCTCCTCTGTCCTCCCCACGGCTAAGAGCTCAGGCTCTTCACAGACCTCTGTGCAAACCCAGCCCACCCTTGCCCGTTGCACAGCGCTCTGCCACTGTGAGCTTTGGTGCCTTCATCTATAGACCAGCCTCTTGCTCTGGGACGCTGTGGGGATTAAGTCACATACTGAGTGCAAGGCCCCTGCCTGAAATGGGGTCCTTGAACTATGAGCTTCATTCACACTCCTAGCTGGTCGAAACACCTTCTCTGGGGTCCTGACATTCAACCTGCCTTCAGGGAGGACACAGTGAGGAGGGAGGGGCCGGGTTGGGGCAAGTTCAGGCAGTTACAGAGGGTGGTCAAGGATTCCTGCAGGGCCTCCATCACCAAGAAGTGGAAGATGGGCAACCTGCTAGGGGGCCCACTCAGGCTCGTGGCTAGACTGGGGGCTCTTCCTTTGGTGTCCTGTCACCCTGTGTGTCTCTGCAGGCCTTGTCCTGAGCACACTCAAAGCTGGACCCTGGGCAGTCCCCATTCCCTACTGTGGGATGGGGGCTGGGCTTCCCCAGGGCCAGGAGCCCCTCCTCTTAGCTCCATACTCTGCCCTCCCCATCCCCCTGCCTCCCACCAGGCCGTGCAGAAGGACCCTGCTCTGCTCAAGGGTGGTGGATGATATGTGCTCAGATGCTGGGGCTCAAGACTCAGACTGCTGGGTTATGGGTCTGACTATGGTGCCGTCTGTGAGCAACGTCATCCTGATATCTTTGTCTCTATGCAGGGATTACATGCCTCTCAGGCTTGCGTGAGAATTACCTGTAAACAGTAGGGCAGTGCAGCCTCCCTGAGTCCTGGCATCAGTCCGGGCAAGGTAAGGCAGGAGGCCTGTGCTGAGGGCAGCTTCTGGATGGGCCTCAGCTCTGACCCTGGAGAGTCATGTGTTCTAGCCGAGATTCTTACAGTCTAATCTTCCATTTCTACCCATTTCTACACCTATAAAATGGGGGTAAGAATTGCATGAGCTTCAAGAGGTTCTTTGAGAGGATTAAAGTGAGATGAGGCCTTTGAGGCCTGGATTACTGCCTGGCACAGAGGGCCTATAAGCAGTGGATGTTGCTATTATGCTGAAGCTTAAAGGTTTGAGGTTAAACCTTTAAGGTTTAATGGGTCTGTCTGAGGTTACAGAAGGGATCGGTGCAGAGCTGAGATTCAAACCCGAGAGCTGGCTTGGCAGCTCCACGAACCTTCACTAGAGCCCTGCAATTCATTCCTGCACAGATCTGCATGATCCTAAGTTTGGAGGAAGGTCCAACCCAGCCTGGCTCCAGAGAGGGCCTTACTCCCCACATGCATCCTCAGATATGCACAACTCACCCCCTACCTTACCTGCCTCCAGGCACAGATGCAGAGAGGTCTCTGGGTGGGGTGAGGGGAGCCCCGATCAGGGATGTGAAGGGGAGTGGGACTTTGTTTGGGTGAGAAAAATGACTCTGAGCCAGTAATGATGTCTCTACTTATTGCAGCAGCCCTGAGAAGCAGCTTTTAGCCACTTTTAAAAATTAATAGCTTTGGGCTGGGCACAGTGGCTCATGCCTGTAATCCCAGCACTCCTGGGAGGGCCAAGGTGGTTGGATTGCTTGAGCTCTGGAGTTCAAGACCAGTCTGAGCAAGAATGAGACCTCTGTATCTACTAAAAAGATCAAAAAATTAGCTGGGCATTGAGGTGGGTGCCCGTAGTCCCAGCTACTTGGGAGGGTGAGGCAAGAGGATTGCCTAAGCCCGAGAAATTGAGGCTGCTGTGAGCTATGATGATGCCATGGCACTCTACCCAGAGCAACAGTGAGACTCTGTCTCAAAACAAATAAACAACAAAACAACAACAACAAAACAGCTTTGGCTGAGCATGATGGCTCATACCTATAATCCCAGCACATTGGGAGGCCAAGACCAGAGGACTTACTCGAACCCAGGAGTTCAAGACAAACCTGGGCAACACAAAAAGACCCTATCGCTACAAAAAATTTAAAAATTAGCTGGGCAGGGCGGCGCCTGTGGCTCAGCAAGTAGGGTGCCGGCCCCATATACCGAGGGTGGCAGGTTCAAACCTAGCCTCGGCCTAACTGCAGAACAAAAAAATAGCCGGGCGTTGTGGTGGGCGCCTGTAGTCCCAGCTACTCGGGAGGCTGAGGCAAGAGAATCGCCTAAGCC
Source organism: Perodicticus potto (assembly GCA_963574655.1). Classification (NCBI taxonomy): domain Eukaryota; kingdom Metazoa; phylum Chordata; class Mammalia; order Primates; family Lorisidae; genus Perodicticus; species Perodicticus potto. The sequence continues at coordinate 12,195 of CAUYRH010046061.1, forward strand.
CAGGAGTTGGAGGTTGCTGTGAGCTGTGTGATGCCACTGCACTCTACCGAGGACGATAAAGTGAAACTCTGTCTCTTAAAAAAAAAAAAAAAAAAAATTAGCTGGGCATAGTGGTATGATCCTGTAGTCCCACATACTTGGGAGGCTGAGGCAGGAAGATTGCCTGAGCCCAGGAGTTTGAGACTGCCTTGAACTATGGTCATAGAATGAGCCCCTGTCTCAAAAACAAAATAAAACAAACAAAAAAAACCCCCAAACCTCCAAGCTCTATTGAGATATAATTCACACATCATGCAATCAGCCTATTTAAATGTAAAATTCAATAGTTTTCAACTCCATGCACAGAGTTGTCAACCATTACCACAATCAATTTTAGAACTTTTTTCTTTTTTTTGAGACAGAGCCTCAAGCTGTCGCCCTGCGTAGAGTGCTGTGGTGTCACAGCTCACAGCAACCTCCAACTCCTGGGCTCGAGAGTCTCCTGCCTCTGCCTGCCAAGTAGCTGGGGCTACAGGCGCCCGCCATAATGCCCGGCTATTTTTTTTTTTCGGTTGCAGCTGACATCGATGTTTGGCGGGCCTGGGCTGGATTTGAACCCGCCAGCTCAGGTGTATGTGGCTGGCGCCTTAGCCGCTTGAGCTGAGCCAATTTTAGAACATTTTAATCACCCTTACAAGAAGCTCTGTACCCATTAGCAGTCACTCCCTATTTCCTGCTCCTTCTGGCCTTAGGCAACCCCTGGTCTACTTTTTGTCTCTATGGGTTTGCCTATTCTGGACAGGGCATGTATATGGAATCACACCCTCCGCACCCTTCGTCTTTGGTTTCTTTCACTTGGCTTAATGTCTTCAAGGTCAGTTTGTATTGTTACATGTATCAGTACTTCACTGCTTTTTAAAAATTTAAATTTCTTTGGAACCAACTTAAAAAAATGTAAAAAAATGACTTGCATCACATGTCTGTAGCAGCACAGCAGGCCTAGTCCCTTAGGTTCTACTGTAAATCTCTTATGTAGGAAGAAAGGGAATGCAAGACAATACACATATATGCTGTCATTTGTGCAAAATGAACACAGGTGGCGCTACCTGTGGCTCAAAGGAGTAGGGCGCCGGCCCCATATACCGGAGGTGGCGGGTTCAAACCTGGCCCTGGCCAAAAACTGCAGAAAAAAAAGAACAAGGGAAAGATAAACCAGAACTAAAGTAATTGGTAACCTGTCCCTGGGAGAGGGATGCAAAGAAAGGGGGAGTGGAAACTGGGTAGTAGGAAAGAGTTAAGGAGTGTCACTGAAGGGTATGGAAAAGAAACAACTCATGTGAGTAATTGGAAAAAGCTATCTTGACTGGATAATGTTAAAGACAAAAAGAACTGTACATAAATGCTGTCATCTGAACAACAAATGTATTTCTCACATGGATTAGCAATTCTGAAACTACTAGAATTGCACAAATAGGTAAATGTTTTAGAACAGATGATAAGAATTGGGTTTCTCACAAAGAGAAGGCGAAAATAAATTCTTGGGTTATTGTAAAAAATGAAAATTTTAAATTTCTTTTTTATTTTTATTTATTTATTTTTTTCTGTTCTAAGTAACTTTATTTCGAACTTATAGACTATTTGTATAAATTCAGTTTACATATTTAACTTTTTTTTTTTTTTTTTTTTTTTTTTTTGAAAGAGCCTCAAGCTGTCCCCCTGGATAGAGTGCTGTGGCATCACAGCTCACAGCAACCTCCAATTCCTGGGCTCAAGCGAGTCTCCTGCCTCCGCCTCCCAAGTAGCTGGGACTACAGGCACGCGCCACAATGCCCGGCTATTTTTTGGTTGCAGCCGTCATTGTTGTTTGGCCGGCCAGGGATGGATTCGAACCCGCCAGCTCAGGTGTACACGGCTGGTGCCTTAGCAGCTTGAGCCACGGGTGCTGAGCCCCAATCTTTATCTTTAACTTCACAGTCTTGAGGGAAGTTACACCCAAAATTTCCTTCCTACACAGCTGCCTGTCAGGTGTCCTCTGTGGAAATCCCGAGGGTGAAGGCGAGAGTCTCATCCTTCTTTTGTGTCCACTACAGTGTTGAGCACACGGTGCGTGCCCCAGAGATTGCAGTGAACTGGAATCAGAGGAGGCACAGCTGGATCACACCAGAAGAACCAAAAAGTTTCCATGAGAATACCTCGTCTTCGCAAGGGCAATTTTAAGAAATGATGGCAAAAGTAAATGCTAATTGTCCTTATTTGTAAAACATAAAAAGAAAGCAACCCTACATGAGATCCTGTCTCTTTTCTTTCTTTTTTAACTTTTGCTCCATGAAATCCAAAAGTCCCACTGCTATAACAGGGGAAGTCCTGGAAAGAGAGAGGGAAGCGGCCAAGAAACACATTTTGAACGATTAGGAAGTAAGGAAGACTTCGCAAAAATCACTATTGATAACTAATAGACCAGGGAATACTTGGAAAATGTGAACACAGGCAAACTCAGCAAATTGTAGGAGTCGGAATTACTGAGTCCTGAGGGAGAACGCACTGACACTCCAGCATTTTTGAAAAGAGATGGAGAACAGGGGGACAAAAGGGAGTCTGGGAAGACAAATGGAAGCATTCGCCTGCCCAGGAGAGACAAAAACAAGAGCCTAAAACATGGCACTGTTGACATTTTGACGCAAATGTCAAACCATGACACTGTTGACAGGGTTTAAGAAGACTGGCGTTAGAACTTCAAAGAAACAACAAAATAGAGTTTAACATGCTTAAACTGCAAATACGGAGAGAGCCATGGGCGACCGTGAGCAGAGAGAGACACAGCCACCGGTTGGAGTCAGGACACAGCATCCACGGATATCAAAGCTTAGAGAT
>CAUYRH010046065.1:0-37298 GCA_963574655.1 Perodicticus potto
TCACCTTTTGGGCAATTAACAAAAAAAAAAAAAAAAAAAAAAAAAAAAAAGGTTTCAAAGGGCAAGAAGACTCTGGGTCAGGACTACAATAGCTGATGACTCTAAGTGGAAGCCAGTTCTTATTGACCATTCTGAAAATCCTAGGGCCTTTCAGAATTATACTAAATATACTCGGCCTGTGCTCTGTAAATGGAAGAAAGCCTACATGAGAGCATATCTACCTACATTATGGTTCATTGAATATTTTAAGCCCGCTGTTGAGGCCACCTACTTAGAAAAAAAGATTCCTTCCAAAATATTATTGTTCACGGTCATGCATCTGGTCACCCAAAAGCTCTGCTAGTGATGTCAAAGAAGATTAAGGCTGTGTTCACACTTGCTAACACAGCATTCATCCTATGGTCCACAGATCAAGGAGAAATTTTAATTTTCAAGTCTTACTATTTAAGAAATAAGGCTATCGCTGTCATAGACAGTGATTCCTCCAATGGAATCCAGGCGAAGTCAATTGAGAACCTGCTGGAGAGAATTCATCACTCTAGGAGCCATTAAGAAGATTTATAATTCATGGAAGGAGGTCAAAATATCAACATTCATAGAAGTTGGGGAGAAGTTGATGCTCACCCTCACAGGTGACTTAGAGAGGTTCAGGATTTCAGTGAGGGAAGTGACTAAATCCTGATATGGTGGAAATGGCAAGAAAACTAGAATCAGTGGGAGAGCCTGCAGATGTGAGCTCCTGATCAAACTCGAAGGGACTTGAAGGGGTTGCTTCTTATGGATAAACAAAGAGAGTGGTTCTTGAAATTGAATCTATTTCTGGTGACATTGCTGAAGTGACAACAAAGGATTTAGGACACTATATATTCCATAAACTTAGTTGACAAAGCAACAACAGGGATGGAGAGGATTGACTCCAATTTTGAAAGAAGTTCTGGTGTGAGTAAAATGCTATCAACCAGCATCATGTGAAACTGATGAGATGAACATCTTTGTGAAAGGAAGAGTTGATTGATGCAACAGATTTCATTGTTGTCTTATTTTAAGAAATTGAGGCAGCCACTCCAGACCTCAGCAGTGGTCACAGATGAGTTAGCAGCCATGGACATGGAGGCAAGACCCTCCCTCAGCAAAAAGACTGTGACTCCCTGAAACCTCAGGCAATTGTTAGTATGTTTTAGCAATAAAGCGTATTTTAATTAAATTATGTATATATTTTTGGGCATAATGCCATTGCATACTTGTAGACTATCATATAGTGTAAACATAACTTTGATGTGCTTTGGGAAACCAAAAGGCCCGTGGGACTCCTTTTATTGTTGTGAGATTTGCTTTATTGCAGTGGTCTGGAATGCACCTGCACTGTCTGAGGCGCACCTGTGTGTACTATGGACACTTTCCTATTCCTGGGGGTGCGACCCTCCTTCTGCTCTTTAGCAGGGAATGCAACTGAGACAATCTGTGTACACAATATAAAGTCTTGGTGGATTTTAAATCTAAATTTAAACAGTCTCAACATCCATGATCATCAGGAAAATAGATATGAAAACCATATTATGTCACCTTTTCACACACCTAGAATGCCTAAAATTAAAAAACCTGACAAGACCTCACTCAGTTGGTGAGAAACAAAAGGAGCTCTCACCCACTGTTGGTGGAGTGTGGATGGTACATTATACTGGGAAACATTTTGGTATTTTTTACTAAAGTTATGATATGCCTACCTTGTGACTCAGAAATTTCACTCCTGGCAGGGCACAGTGCTTCAGTAGCTTATAATCCTAGCACTCTTGGAGGCCAAGGCAGGTGGATTTCTTGAGATCAGAAGTTTAAGACCAGCCTGAGCAAAAGTGAGACTCTGACTCTACTAAAAATAGGAAAATTAGCCAGGAGTTGTGGCAGGTGCCTGTAGCCCCAGCTACTCAGGAGCTGAGGCAGGAGGATCTTGAGCCCAAAAATTTGAGTTTACTGTGAGTATGATGCCACGGTACTCTACCCAGGGCGAAAGAGTGAGACTCTGTCTCAAAAAAAATTAATTAAAAAAAAAAATTCCACTCCTACGTAAATGCCTAACATAAATATCGTTAAAAGTACACTGACTTCGTATGATAGACTGGTGTGAAGAATGAACATGAATGTAAGACCCAGCTGGATTTTCAAAAGCGATGTTTAGTAAGACACTGAAAATAATCTATACAGTATGATTTGAGTCATATAATGCTTTTTTATTTTTATTATTTTTGTATTTTTTGAAGACAGAGTCTCACTCTTTTCTCCAGGCGAAAGGGCTCAGACATCAGCCTAGCTCAGCCTCAAACTCCTGGGTTCAGGTGAACCTCCTGCCTCAGCCTCCCAAGTAGCTGGTATGACAGGCACCTGCCACAACACCTGGCTAATTTTTTGCATTTTCAGTAGAGATAGGATCTATCCTGTTGCTCAGCCTGGTCTGGAACTCCTGAGCTCAAAAGATCCACCCACCTCGGCCTCCCAAAGTGCTTGGATTACAGGCATGAGCCACTGTGCCTGGACTTATAATGCTTTTTTTAAAAAGGCAAAGTCAAACTGGATATCAAGTTGAGTAATACATGATTAGATGGTCTGTGTTCTGTAAAGAAAGCAAGAATATGATTGCCAGAAAACTCAGGACAGCGGCTCTTTAGCTAGGCTGTGACAAGATTGTACCCTTGAATTGTTGAGTTCAGGGTGGAGGGAGGATTATGTTTGGAGAGGGGCCTACATGAGGTGGCTTGGGGGAGGCCAGCACTGTTCTGTTTCCTGCAGAGACTGGTGGTTACAGAGGGTTCATTTCATCATCATCCATTAAGGTATACATCCATTACATATAACTTATTCCCACGTGTTGTTTTATAGCTTTTGAAAAAAGGAAAAATCACAGAATAAAAATATTTCTTAGAAAATAAAAACGTGATTTCCAAAATTGAAAAGAAAAAACTTAGGAAGATAAAGTCCAGTACATTGTCTGGAAAGACAAAGAAATAAAAAACAGAAAACAAATGAGACAGAGGACCAACCTGGAAGGGGTTGTATTTACTGGTTAGTAGATTCAAAAACAGGAAAGAGAGAGCCGCGCCTGTGGCTCAAAGGAGTAGGGCACTGGCCCCATTTACCGGAAGTGGTGGGTTCAAACCCGGCCCCGGCCAAAAACTGCAAAAAAAATAAACCAAACAAACAACAACAACAACAAAAAAAACAGGAAAGAGAGAAAGTGTATGGGAACATAATGATCACAGACGCAATGAAATAACGTTTTCCAGAATGCAAAGACATGATTGTAGGGCTCACAAGGGCTCTGCAAAATGGCCCACACCAAGATTCATGACTGGGAACGTGGCATCTCAGAATATGAGAAGTGAAGATCATAAAGTTTCCTATAAACAGAGAAACATCAAACTACAAATAAACACACAAACAAAATGGGTTTATATAAAGGATCAGGGATCAGTATCACATTGTGCTTGGCAACAGCACTGTGGGAAACTTTCAGGTTTCTTAAACAACATTACTGACTTTGAAATCTACAGCAGCCGAATTATTAATCAAGCATTAGAGCAGAATCACTGTGACCTGTGAGGTCTCAATTTGTTGCTTTCTCAGAAAGGAACATAACTGTGTCCTTCCTCAAACAAGCTAGTGAAAAAGAGAAAGGCGTCTGATGCAGAAGAGAGGGTTCAACACAGTAGAGCCAGTGAAACTTCAGGAAAAGTGTGAGGAGAGGAGCCAGGCCCTTCCTCCTGCAGCAACAGGGAAAAGACCAGAGGGGCTGCAGAAGGTGATCACAGGGCCCCCTGGGAGTGTGTCAAAATACAAAAAAGTAAAATGGGAGGGGTATATTTTCTGGCTGGTGATTTGTGAGTGTATTGAAGAAATGTTAGAGCTCTTCAGCTGAACTTTGGCAAGATTTAACAATAGTATGTAGAGGTTCGGTGCTCATATCACAGTGGTTATGGCACTGGCCACATGTACCAAGGCTGGTGGGTTTGAACCCGGCCCGGGCCAGCTAAACAACAATGACAACTGCTACAAAAAATAGCCGGTCATTGTGGCGTGTGCCTGTAGTCCCAGCTACTTGGGAGGCTGAGGCAAGAGAATCGCTTAAGCCCAAGAGGTGGAGGTTGCTGTGAGCTGTAATGCTATGGTACTCTACCCAGGACGACAAAGTGAGACTCTGTCTCAAAAAAAAAAAGAAAGAAATAGTATGTAGAAAATAAAGCAAATGTAAAAACAAGATACTTGTTAGCTCTAGGAAAAAAAACCATATACAAGAAAGGAAATGTAAGCAAGGTACATGGCTCAACTGTGAAAGAACAATTAGTACCCATTTAACCAAATACTGTGTGATGCTATATTTCAGGATGGGGGGAGGAGAGGAAATTTGAGACAGTAGGGATAGTTAGAGAGCCACAGACCTAATTCTTAGTACTGGATTTTAGCAAGTCAATCCACAATGACTGAACTTATAAAGTCAAGGATCATGTTATTTAAACATAAAAGCTATAGAACTTCTAGAAGAAAACACAAGAGAAAATCTTGGCAACCTTGGGAGAGGCAAAGATCTCTTAGCTAGGACATGGAAAGCACAAAACATAAAAGAACAAATTGGTAAGTTAGATTTCAGTAAAATTGCCCAAACCTATACTCTCTCGATTACTGTAGTTTCAAAATAATTCAAGACATCAAGTAGTGTATGTCCTCCAATTTTTCTCTTTTTAAAGATTGCTTTGGATATTCTAGGTCCTTTGGCTTCTTTGATGTTGTAGAATCAACTTGTTAATTTCTGTAAAAGAAGCCTGATAGATTTTGACAGGAAACTCATTTCACTAAAAATGTATCAAAGCTTATGATAATTAGTCAGAAAACCTGAGTCCCATATCTGAATTCTGCTATTAACAAGGCAAGTAATTCATCTGTGAAATGGGGCTGTAGCTTATTGGTGAGGAGTGTGAATGCCTAGCTGGCTTAGGTACTAGTCCTGGCCCTGCCATTACTAGCTGTGGAATATGCACAGGTAACTTTCTAGGTCTTTGCTGCCTTGTCTGCAAAAGTAAGGGGAATAATAATACCTAGTTCATGAGGTGATTAAAATGTAGATGAGTTAATATAGAGAAAATTCTTAGGTTGGAGTCTGGTATGTATCAAAGATTCTTTTTTTCTTTTTTTGAGATACTATTGTTCAGTTGCCCCAGCTGGAGTGCAGTGGTGTCATCATAGTTCACAGCAACCTCAAAGTCCTGGGCTCAAGCAATCCTCCTGCCTCAGCCTCCTGAATAACTAAGACTACAGGTGCCTGGCTAAGTTTTCTCCCATCCAAGTATTAACCAGGCCTGACCCTGCTTAGCTTCTGAGATCAGATGAGATTAGGCGTTTTCAGGGTGGTACAGCTGTAGACTAAGTTTTCTATTTTTAGTACAGACAGGGTCTCACTCTTGCTAAGGCTGGTCTCGAATTCTCAGCTTCAAGCAACCCTCCTGCCTTAGCCTCTATCAAATATTCTTACAACCCTATATGCTTTTTCCTTACCTCATCTCAAAATTTATTTAAGGTGGCTTACAGGTATACATAAAACATATCAATGTAGCTAAATTAAAGGTCAAAACAAAAGCAAAGACAACAATAATTAAGTAACTTGTGTTGACAGATTTTGGATTTTCCATATTTTAAAAAAATCCCATTAGTGATATTTTCTCTCTATGGGCACTGTATTTATCAGGAATTTTATATTTCTAGTTTAGATACATAGAAGCAAGCGAATGTAAGTCCAAGAGAAAGAAAAGTATGAGCAAAGCCCCCAAGGCAGGCCTGCTTGAGGAACAAAGCTAGAAGAAGACATTAAGAACAGATGAGAGCCAGGAGTGACTGGAGGGGACAGGGTGTACACTATGGGGTCACTTTCTAGACAGTTGGAAAGCCACACGGAAGAATTCCATACTGGAGTAAGAGGGAGAAAGTAAATGTTTAGAATGAGATTCTATTACTAAAATGATGCATCAAATGAGTCATTAGACTTTGGACCTTATTAATTTCGTAATCATGTATATGACAGTCATCATGAAAAGATCTAAGAAAAACATTTTAGTAGAAAGAAACAAAAGAACGAAATAAAATGAAGGTAAGAAAACAGTTCTTAATAGAACCAACCATTCACAGTAGGGTGGCTATCATTCGTTTTTGGAAATCTAGGTCTAAAATAAATATGTCCTTTGGGTAACTTATGCCGAGAATCAAAGGGAAATATTTTAGGGCCCCACAGCTCCAGCCTTTCTTAAGTTTTTCAAAGCATTTCTCATAGTACAAATAAATTTACTAGAAATATAGAGAGCCCGTGAGAAATTACTTTCCTTTTTCATCTTTCTTTGCAATCAGTTGGAGTAACACGGGCCACGTCGAGCTGCATGTTTTGCTGGCCTGGAGTTCTCTCATTAGCTCACTGTATTCTGGTGTCACTTGCTCTTTGCTACTTTACTATAATTATTCCCTGCCCTGGAACTGAAAACCCCTGGAGACAACACCACATTTATCACCCTGAGAATTGAGCTGCACTTTTTCTAGTTTGCTAGGGGTAAACAAGTGGCTTAACTCCTCGGGATGGAGCAGGAATGATCTCTCCTGGCTGGGCATTGCAGTCCCCTGGGAAACTATGAAGGTAGTGCCTGAGCTCTATTCCAGGCTTCCCAAGGCAGGGTCTCTAAGAGTGGAGTGGGAAAGTTTTTGTACACTTGATTTGCATGAGCAGTCACCGTTGGTGAACATCAGCAATGAGTGTCCTGGCGCCTAGAGATTCAATGGGTGAGATCCCGTGGGGCCTTCCTGTGTGGGCAGCTGCTCTGCCCTGGTGTTCAACATCAGGCAAGACGGGTGGGTGGCAGGTGGCCAGAAGGCTGCTGGGTGCTAAGCCTTCCTCTGTCTGCTGCAGAGATGATAGTGTGCAGAAAAATTGGTTGTGTTGAGGGATCCTTTAAGTAGTGTTAGCTCAGACTCACCCGAGAGCAACCTGATGATTCTATTCAATATTCAGAATCTAAAAGCCTGACTTGTTTTTGGCCAAAATTCTCTGCGCTCTACTTGCTAAATTATGAAAGGAATCAGAGTTTTTTCTCTCAAATTTCATCTGAATGATTTTTTAAAAGCAAACAAATTCTGAAGTGCTAGAGGAGGCTGGACACGAGAACGTTCAGGAAAGATGTTTCATAAGCTTAATGTGAAAATCAAAGTAAAATGTGAAGGGAGAATAAAGCTATCACGATAAGGCACTGGAGATAGACGTTTCAACCCATCATTATAATTCCTGTTGCATCTTCCGGTAATATTTTAAAAATAAAGTAATAAAAAATAGAGAAAAATAAAACTATATTAGTTTTATTTTGATTCAACCTGCTGAACCAAACAAGTTGAGCATTGAGGGAAAGTGGCCCGAAGTACAAATGCATTGAAGTTGGTGCCTATTACTAATTCAGGAGCAAATGCATTAGGAGCAGCTCAGAGCAGCAGTACGGTCAGCTACTATTAAAAAGCTACCCATGGAGACAGCCTCTTCATAATTCATGGGCAATTTCACTTTCTTTTGGGGGAGAAAGATTTTTATCAATAAAAATTTGTCCTTGTGAGTGAATTGTTAGGAATACCAATTATGTGTCAGACTATGTAATTCCACACAGATACTCTCAGTTAAATTGTGCAAATGCGTAGCTCATCAGAATCTGATTTCATCATCTTTTTCAGTATTGCTTTTCAGTAACTCCAATCTTGGTAAATGTGGGTTGATACAAAGCAAAGTTTATGACGAATTTCTTCTTTGGCTTTCAAAATAGGTCAAAGTCCAAGCCCACCTCCCCCCCCCACACACACACACAAAGAACAAAAACTAATACACCCAAAAAACCATATCTGACATTGATGGAAGGAAAGTAACACTGTTTTAAATTCAATGGTTAATGTCTCTTCTATTTCCTTACAATAAAGAAAAATTGCCAGTTAACCCTATGGATAAAAACGAATGGCTTCACTTATACTCAGTTCCTATGGATTTAAAGATGTTAAAAAAGGAAAGGAGTTTGGTGGCGTGGGGGGCTCAAAAGAGTAGAGTGCTGGTCCCATATACTGGAGGTGGTGGATTCAAAACCAACCCCAGCCCCCCCCCACAAAAAAAATACTGCAAAGAAAGAATGAAAAGGAGTTGGGGAGAGGATTGGGGTTTTCTAGTCCATTAGTACATCTTAATGACTCTTTAAAACACAACAACACACTAACAATAGTATTTCTCTTTTACTACTAAGTTACTGATTTTCAATTGTCTGTATGCTAGAATTCAGCCCAGAGCTTGCAGCATCTAAGAATCGATTCTCTTGTAATATTAATTCAGTTCAAAAGTAGATAGGAAGAATAATGTAAACAAATTTAAATGGAAAACAATAAAAAGCATACTTAAGCTCTTGGATTAGAAAATTCCTAAATATTTGGTCTTGTCCCAATGACTAATTAATTACATTAGAGACCTATTATTCTTTTGGTGTAAGAATAAATGTGGGGAAACAAAAGTAACTTCAAAAAGAAGATACTGGGGAAAAGAATTTGGTTTTCAAAATTTACATTTGGGACTCTATGCCCAAACACCTTTGCCTTTTTGTTTCTAAGAATGTATATTTTGGAATTCTGCTTTTGAAATAGATATAGACATCAATAAATACAACATATATCCATTGGAGAGTTGAGAGTTCCAGGATTTATACATACTCTGAGTTGAAGCAGACATGTCAGGGGAGTTTGGGCCACAGATTTTCCTCTAGAGCAGCATGACCTAGTAATGGCCCCTTGTAAGGGACCTGTGAATTTATGAAAGAATAACCCCACGTCAACTAAAATTAGCTCCCTTTACCAAAAATGTTAAAAGGGTCAAGGTTCCGGTGCTATAGGGAAACACAGAGGTCAGCATCCAGGGAGAAACACAGTGGTTTAGTGAGAGATTCCCAGCCGTAAACATTGAATTTGATGGTGCTATCCAAGTGCAACGAGCAATAGCAGAAGCTGAACAGGAGAGTGGTTCATCTGAAGATGGAAACCTGCCCAGATTTGGCTGCTGAAACCACATCATACCTTAGATTCCTCGGTGGGGATACTTTGGTGGCAGGACTGAGGATTCAGGACTTAGATTTGGGATGTATTCAATTTAGTATAAAGGCCGGAAGAACAGAACCAGGGTCAGAGGCAGGCTTCTCGCTGGCTCTTAATTCAACACACATTTGATGCTCAGTATAGAGGTTTATTTACAAAGTTGAATTGTTTTCTTGATATTGGGTGGGCAGAGTCCCTAAGGGCTTATGTGAATCACTGATTTTCTCTTTATTTGTAAAGAAAAAATGTCACACATGCTCCAACTGCATGCTCACAGTGTAATGAATAATTTAACTGCCGTTTCAGCCAGGCAGGGTTTTTTCCCTCCACTTACTACCACATTCAATGTCGAGCCATAGTTTCTTAACAAGGCAATGCTACTCTCTATCTCTTTGTCTTCCCTACAGATCTTGAGACTAGAATTCTTTTCTCAAAGATGAGAGCTTGCTGACTTGGTACTGTTTTGCAAGTTTGAGTTGATGATACTGGTTCCTCCAAAAGATATTTTCTGCATCTGATCCAGATTAGCTCATTACCGCCGCTAACACTGCCACATTCCAATTACACGGCCTTTTAAAAAACCTGAAGCACTCAATGGACAATGAGCATTTCAGATCACATCTTTACGTCTTAGTTATGGAAATGGAAATTAATCAAAGCTCTGATGTCATGATTACATAGCCACAGCGGCCTCTGCAAAGGCAAACCCCAATTTGGAGACTGAAAGCTATCTTTTGCTCTATTGTACCTAATATTTCTAATTGCCTGGATCTGACCCCTGGGACGGATTACTCCCTCTGAAGGGAGGCGGGAGCAGGGCTGTGCTGCCAAAGTGAGGGTGAGTCTCTTAGGTGGGAGCTGGGAGCAGGACATGGCTCCCTGAGAGAAAGGAAGAAGTTAGAGAAAAGAGCAATGGGGTAAACCAAGGTCCGTGGAGATCATCTGTTTGGAGGAATAAAGATGCTTTCTTTCCAAAAGCAAAAGAGTGCAAGCAAAGATGAAAACTGGAGTGTGAGTTTGAGTTTGGGAGGCAAGAGAATGTGGGCGGAAAGACCAGTCAGGCAAAAGGGGCCTGGGCTACTTCCCAGAAACTTGCTATGTTTGAGGCTCCCCTTAATGGATCCAAAGATCTAGGTTACCTGATTACATCTACTTGTTATAAAAGAATTAGGAGTAGAGTGCACCAAAATCCAATCGGGGAGAAACCCCCCCCCCCCCCCGTTAGACTGATTGGCATTTGCCCTGAGCCACTTCTAGGAGGGAAGTAAGAGATGGAGGTGGGGAAGTCAAGATTTTAACTCTGCCTCCCTTCCAACGCTGACCATGGTGCTGATGTGAACCCTGTACTTCATTATAAACTGCTGTCAGCCCTGAGGAAGAGGACGGCCTCTAGGTAGGCTGTCCACAGCACAGAGTGCTTGAACATGGGGAGGATTCCTGTGGACAGTGGTACACAGAAACATGGAACTTACTGTTCCTATAATCTTAAGAGACATTAAATACAATCCAGTTTTCCACAGGAACCACAGGCCACAGTTGGCCTTCCACACTGGTAATTTGACTTTGGCCTGATGTTTCTTTATTTTCCTATTCATTGATTCACTAAAAGGTGTCCTTCCTGACTCATGTGTAATCTTGATTCATGTATAATCCAGGAAAGAGCCGATGAGCCTCTGACCTATCCTACAAAGGGTATCAAAGTAACCGGTTCAATCAGGTGAGAAACTGGGTCTCGTGGGAGAGACTATTTTTGTTGTTAATAGACAGTTTCTTAAAATGGAATCAGTGACTTCTGGTGTTACCATTATGATTGTTTTGGGGAAACTGCACTGCTATAAGATGGTGAATTTAATCATAAATGTGTGTGTTCTGACTACTCTACCAACAAGACATTCCCCATCTTTCTCTCTCTTTGTCCCTTATTCCCTGAGACACAACAAGATTGAAAGTGGGCCAGTTAATAGCCCTATAATGGCCTGTCAGTGTTCAAGTGAAAGGAAGAGTTACACAGGTCTTTCTTGGAAACAAAAGCTAAATATGATTAACGCTAAGGGAGAGAGACATGTCAAAAAGCAAAATAGGCTGAAAGGTAGGCCTCTTGCCCCCAATAACCAAGTCGTGAATGCAGAGAACAGTTCGTGAAGGAAATTAGAAGTGTTAACTCCAGTAAACAAATGAATAATGAAAGGGAAGCAGCGGTATTGCTGCTATGAGCAAAATTCTACTGTTCTGGATAAATCAAACCAGCCACAACATTCCTTTAAGTCAGACCCTAACCCAGAGCAAGGCTCAAATTCTCCTCAATTCTAAGAAGGCTGAAGGCTGAGAGGTAAGAAAACTGCAGAAGTAAAGATCAAAGTTGGCAGAGGTTGGTTCATGAAGTTTAAAAGAAAAAAAGTCACCCTTATAACATTAAAGTGCAGGGTGAAGCAGCTGCAGCAAGGTATCTGGAAGCTCTAGGCAAGAGCATTGTGAAGGTGGCTATAATAAACAGCAGATTTCCAATGTAGACAAAGCAGCCTTCTGTTGGAAGAAGATACTACCTAAGACTTTATAGCTGAATGGAAGTCAATGCCTGGCTTCAAACCTTCCAAGGACAAGCTGACTCCTATTAGGGATTAATTCAGTTGGTGACTTTAAGTTGAATCCAATGTTCATTTACCATTTCAAAATCAGGGCCCTTAAGAATTATGCTGAAATTCTGCTTGTGCTCTATACATGGAACAATAAAGCCTGGATGATAGCACATCTGCCTATATCATGCTTACTGAATATTTTAAGGCCATTGTTAAGGACTACTGCTCAGAAAAAAATTTTTTTTCCAAAATATTGCTGTCCATCAACAATATACCTAGTAACCCAAGAACTCTGATGGAGATGTATAAGGAGGTTAATGTGGTTTTCATGCCTTGTAATACAACATCCATTCTGTAGCTGATATATCAAGGAGTAATTTTGACTTTCAATTCTTGCTATTTAAGAAATAAATAAGGCAATAATTGCCAAAGATAGTAATTCCTCTAAGGAGCTGAGCAGAGGCAGTTTACCACTTTCTGGAAAGGATTCACCATTCTAGATGCTATTAAGAACATCCATGATTCACGGGAGGATGTCAAAATATCAACCTTAACAGGGGTGGGAAGAAGTTGATTCCCACCTTCACAGGTGACTTTGAAGGTTCAAGACTTCAGTGGAGCAAGTAACTCCTGACATGGTGGAAATAGTGAGAAAACTGGAATCAGCAGGGGAACTTGCAGATGTGACTGCTTTACTGCAAACTTGTGATCAAACTTGAGTGGATGAGGAGTTTTCTTCTTTCTTTTTAATTTTTTTATTTTTTTGAGACAGAGTCTCACTCTGGCACCCTGGGTAGAGTGCTGTGGCATCATAACTCACAGCAACCTCAAACTCCTGGGCTCAAGCGATCCTCTTGTCTTAGCTGCCCAACTAGCTGACACTACAGGCACCTGCCACAACAACTGGCTGGTTTTTCTATTTTTATTTTATTTATCTATTTATTTATTTTGAGACAGAGCCTCAAGCTGTCACCCTGGGTAGAGTGCTGTGGCATCACAGCTCACAGCAACCTCCAGCTCCTAGGCTTAAGCGATTCTCTTGCCTGAGCCTCCTGAGTAGCTGGGACTACAGGCGCCCGCCATAATGCCCGGCTATTTTTTGGTTGCAGCCAACATGGTTGTCTGGCGGGCCAGGGCTGGATTCGAACCTGCCAGCTCAGGTGTATGTGGCTGGCGCCTTAGCCGCTTGAGCCACAGGTGCCAGGAGTTTTCCTCTTATAGATGAGCAAAGAAAGTGGTCTCTTGACATGAAATCTACTCCTGGTGAAGAGACCGTGAACACTGTTGAAATGACCACAAGGATTTAGGATATCCTATAAACTTTGTTGATAAAGCAGTGGTAGAGTTTAAGAAAATTGACTCCAATTTTGAAAGAAATTCTAGTGTAGATAAAATGCTATCCAATAACATCATATGCTACAGAGGGATTTTTTTTTTATTTTGTAAAAGGAAGAATCAGTTGAGGCAGCAAGTCTCATCATTTTCTTATTTTAAGAAATTGCCACAGCCACCAAAACCTTTGGAAATCACCACCCCGATCAATCAACAGCCATTAACATTGAGGCAAGACCTTCCACCAGTAAAAGGGTTATAAGGCAAGACCTTCCACCAGTAAAAGGGTTATAAGGCAAGACCTTCAACTAGTAAAAGGGTTATAAGGCAAGACCTTCAACCAGTAAAAGGGTTATAACTTGCTGAAGGCTCAGACAATTGTTTGTATGTTTCAGCAATAAAGAATATTCTAATATAGTTTAGACATTGCATACTTATAGACTATTGTATACTATAAACATAACTTTTTATATGCCTTGGGAAACCAAAAAGCCCATGGGACTCCTTTTATTGTTGTGATATTCACTATCGTAGTGGTCTGGAATCAACCTGCACTATCTCTGAGCTGTGCCCGTATCTACCATGGACACTTTCCTGTTCCTGGGGGTAAGACCATCCTGTAGCAGGAAGAACTCTTCTGTGGACTTTTCAGTGGATGCCCTGGAGAAATTAATATTGTAGACAGAAGTAATTTGCTCAAGCTAGTTTTATAAAGTAACTTCAGGACTTCATAGGAACATAACATTTCCTATTTTGAAGGGACCTGTGTACTATCCATTTGTTACCCTCTTTCTCATTAGAGGTAAAAGTGACTGTGTGTGATACGCCCTGAGGGTCTCTGGAGTTAAAGGCTTTTTGTTATATATTATATAGCATGTTCTGTGATTTTTTTTTTTTACATCGATACGATTTTAATAAAAGAACACAAAAAGGCTAAGTAGCTAGAATGCCTTCTCTTTTAGCAGCAGAACCTCAGGAGGTAGACATTTAGCAAGGAATTTGCTAAACTGGAAAGTAATTTCTTTGGTTAAGTTGCCGTGCCTCCATCGCAGCCCTCAAATGCAGTGATTAGCAGCCCACATCACTCCCTCCCAGAGCTGGTGTGCAGCCCCATGGCTGTGCTTTGAGCACACAGCCCTGAGTGCCAGATCTGTAGCACGGATGAGGACCCCCTGAACCCCCCATGCTGCAAGATGCTCCTTGCAGCCCCTCCTAAGCTTCTAGCTTTGTTATCTAACCCTGGGCTCCATCTTCCTTTGCAACCTCTCAGACAAGTAATAGCTGCACTGGAGTCTTTGCCAGAAAATAAAATGAAAAGGAATGAGAAGGCCCTGCTGGAGAGACTCCTTCTGATGCTGTCTTTCATCTTTCTTCTCCTCCCCAAGGGGAAAAGTAAGGCAATGCGTTTATCAGCTTGTATTATCTTGATTTATAACCCAAGATCACAATTAGAAGGTAAAACAGAAAGGCATATATTTAAAAAGTGACAATTACACCCTTTCTATTCTTGTCTCTCTTTTGTATGGAGAAAAAAACTCCCTCTGATTTCATTCCTTCATCCTCTATGATACTGTGTGATCTGCTGGTGTGGGGAAGGCATCCCCGGCCACCTCATCTTTGGTTGACACGGCATTTCCCTGCACTAACCACAACCCACAAACTGTACATCTGTGTCATACCACGCCCAGCTTGCACACAGTGAGCTGCATGTACCATGTGCATCTCATAGTTTGAGTTGGTTAGGACAAGAACTATGATGAATGGCATGTAGTGGCTTCTGTTTATCACCCAGAAATCTTTTTCCAGCACCAACAAGGCAATTAAGAGTGGGCATTAAGCTGACCTGTTACATGTCTTCACTCTTAAGCTTCATTGCACATTCATCTCGGCTCACAGTACAGAACGACACCCACCCCTCCATTCATTCAAGCAACCGAACGAGTTCCCTGAGTGCCCTCCATGTGCTGGTTGCTGGCCGAGGCCCAGGGAGGGGCTCAGAAAGGACCGAGGAAATCCTTTCTCTCGTGTGGCTACCAAGCAAGGGTTGGGAAGGACAACTGACCAACAAGCAGTCTATTTGTAACCCGTCCAGGGGGAGAGCACGGGGCAGAGGAAAGGGCTGGTGAGGGAGGAAGGGGAATGGAAGCCATGGGGGTCAGGGAGGCCTCTGGAAGGAGGTGACCTGGAGCAGAGACCTGGATGGAGTGGGAGTGAGCCGCACAGCTCCCACCATGGCCTTCCATGTACAGCAGACGACCCAGGTCAAGGGGCTGAGGAGGGGGCAGGGCCGGCATGTGACGGAAGGGACAGGAAATCTGAGTGCAGTGGGATTAACAGGAACAGTGGTTGGAGAGGAGGTGGCAGATGGGAGCCAAACAACAACAAGAACAGCAGCAGCAGCTGCACAGCTTCAATTCCGTTCTGGGAAAGTCGGGCTGCCAGTGGAGGGGTCAGAGCACAGGGGCCATAATGCAACCGTGGTTTCCAAAGCCTGACTCCAGCCACAGAGAGAGCAGACAACTGGGGTTATAGTAGAAACCAGTAAACCAGTTATGAGTCATTAGAATAGTCTGGAGAAAGATAAAGGTGGCTGGCTCGGGAGGGCGGTGGTGGAGGGGAGGGTGACAGGGTCAGACTTTGCTTTGTGCAGACCGGATGTGTGATGAGAGAGGGGTGGGGGTAGGGCAGAGACAGAGAGGAGCCAAAGGTAAAATCCAAGCATTGGGGGTGCCTGTCTGGATGAAGGAAGTTGGTGTTTACTGAGAGAGGGCAGATGGAGGGAAGAGAAACCAGAGGGAGGTAGGCAGAAAGCAAAAGCTCTCTTCTGGACGTGCTGGGGTTTCCAGCTCCCAGCAATCACTACTTAATACAAATTATTGTTCTTCTCACGCATTACTCCTGGTTGCAGCAGAGAACTGTGACCGGGACTGGTTCCTGGGGCCTATCTGCCTGGACTTGGAACCCGCCGATAATAGTTCTGCCATCTGGAAGAAATGACTGAACTTTTCTCTGCTTCAGTTGCCATACCTGTAAAACTGGCTTCACGGAACTGTGGTGAAGATTGACTGATTCGATACACATACCGTGCTTAGGATAGTGTGAGCATGTAGTAAGTGCTTCGTGAGGGGTGGCTGATGTTACCGTCTACAATCCACTTTACTGAGACTCAGATCACCTGTGGGTTGTGAAGATGATGCAGTGGAACAGCCGCACGCTGCCAGGGCAGCAGGTCCTGGACACGGCCACGGCCACCGCGGAGCTGTTGAGAGGCTCTCCAGGCACAGCCCACCTCCCGTGGCCCACTCTTCCCTGCCCCTGCTGACCTAGTGGAAGACTCATCCTCTTTCTTTACATTTCCCCATGAAAAAAATGTGTTAGTTACCTAGCGTTGTGTCATAAACTCCTCTGAAACATAGTGGCTTAAAACGATTCACATTTATGACCTCACAGTGTTGGCAGGTCAGGAGTCTGGGAGCACTTCACTCTGAGGTCCCGGTTCAGGGACTCTCCGGAGGTTGTCACTGAGATGGTGGTCAGGCATCGGAGGGCTTGACTAGGGGCTGGAGGACATGCCTTTGAAGTGGTTTGCTCACCAGGCTATTGGCGGGTGGCCAACCTCTTAGCACGTGGCCCTCTCTGTGGAGCTGCTTGAGTGTCCTCATGACATGGCAGCCGGCTCTTCCCAGAGCAAATGATTTAGGAAAGAGAAAGCCATGAGGTCTTTTATGACTGGTTTTGGAAGTCACTTGTTGTCACATCTGCAACATGCTATGTGAAGAAAATCTCTAAGTCTCACCCCCTCCCTTAAAAAGAGAAGAATTGGGCTCTACCTCTTGAGGGGAAAGAATTGTAGACATGTTGTAAAGTGACAGCTATTGACAATTGAGCATCAGAACTAGTGAGTTGAACCTTGGGTTGGGTTGGGTCAGGTCAGGTCAGGTCAGGTCAGCGCCTGGGCATTTGGCTACATACCTTGCCTGTAAAATGGGAAAAAGATCAGAAATAAAGGTTAAAAACGTAAAAAAGAAAGAACTAGTGAGTTATAAGACTAAGGACAGTACATACTCTGCCTACCTCATCCTTAAACCTCTTACCCTTACAGAACCTTGGGTCGCCTGCAGAGGGTATGCAGTGAAAACTCTGAGAACCCCAAAGCTATGTTTTATGGTTGGCCAAACTCAGGCCCCTATGAAGTACCCTAACTACAGATAGGTCCCTGGAGCTGAAGCACACGTAACCACAGCACAGATTGGGATAGCAAAGACAGCATTTGAGACCTTGTGGGGATGCGCTGTATTTTTTCTCTACATTTGTTTCAATATTTTTTATTAAAAAAGGATAGAAAGGGCAGTGCCATAACACAGTGGTTATGGCGCCAACCACATGCACCGAGGTGGCAGGTTTGAACCCGGCCCAGCCAGCTAAACGTCAATGACAACTGCAACAAAAAAAAACAGCCGGGTGTTGTGGCAGGCACCTGTAGTCCCAACTACTTGAGAGACCAAGGCAAGAGAATCACTTAAGCCCAAAGAGTTTGAGGTTGCTGTGAGCAGTGACACCACGGCACTCTACCAAGGGTGACATAGTGAGACTGTCTCAAAAAAGTAAAAATAAAAAAGGATGGAAAATTGCATGTATCTTAAGTTAATTAATGTATGTGATAAGATTGTTTAACAATAAGGCTGCAATTACACTCCTCCATGCCTTTCATCTGGAGAATGTATAAGCAATGCGGTATATCCATACAGTGGAATATTACTCAGCAATAAAAAGGAAGAACTCCTGAGACACTCTACAACACGGAGGAACTGTAAGTGCACAATGCTGGGTGACAGATGCCTAGACCCAAAAGGCTACATACTACATGATTCCATTTACATGGCATTCCAGAAAAGGCAAAGCTACAGGAATGCAGAAGAGATAGGTGGTTGCCATGGATTAATGGTTGTGGGAGGGGTGGACCACAAAAAGGAAACTTTGACGGGGTTTGGAAGCATCTCAATATCCTGACGATGGTGGTGGCATTATTTTACATCTTGTCTTGGGCGGTTTTAGTCACTCTGCACTAGAAAGAATGTCCAGTTTCCAAAATGCTGATGTAACCCCCACTCTCGGAGGAGTTTCCAGCCCTTCACTTTATTCCGTTTGGTATGGATGCCCCACTCCACAGAGACTCTTCAACTTCCTCTTGTTTCAAAGACATTCCTCTCATCAGAATGGCTCACTTGGCTCTGCATTTGGCTGATAAACCTTTGCCCAAGGAATAGGGAGCTTTGCGTGCAGAAATTAGGTGGTTGCACAAGTGGCTCCTGGCTTGTCCCTGAGGGCCTTGAGTCTAATTCTTAAGGAGAAGTTACTTGAGTTAAGAGGAATGCATCGAGAGAAGGCGTCATCATCTCAGAGGGTGATGCCAAAAATTTAAAGCAAAATATGTTCTCTTTCACTCATCTAACCTAGTAACACCAGCAAAAAGGACACTGACACAGGGAGCAAGAGTTGAGAGCGTGAGAGAGACTAGTTCACTCTAGAAAAAGTACTAACGAATGAACAGCCAGGAGCCTTGGATGGTGACCCAAGTGAGGTCACTGATGGGTACAGCAGCTGTGACCAGTAGAATCACAGGTGGGTCTGTGGAGCTCAGAGCAGGTCACGAGAGCACAGCAGTGTGGCGTTGTTGGCTTCACAGAAGCTGTCTTAGGACTTTGTGACGAGAGAAGAGAGAGTGGGGAGAGCCTCGAGGAAAGGTCTGCATGATTGTGAAAACAGCCTCTTCTTCTGCCCTGGGGAACGTGGCTCTGTGACTACAGAAGTGGAGGAGTTGACAGACCCTCTCCTGGATGCCATCGCCCTTGGCGTCACATGCTCCTCTAAGACTGGGACATTCTGAAACTTGCTTTGTAAGCTGGAGGAGAGGCTCCAGGCCATCACAGACAGCACCCACTGCTAGCATCTCAGGGGACAAGTCCTCACCACCTCCGCTGACAGAGGACACCGTGCTCCACCTGCACTGCTCAGAGTCCTGCCACTTGGGCCCCTCATGGCCCACAACACAAACCTCATCTGACTTCGAGTTGGCTATTCCGTGCCTCCTCCCATAATTCTGCTTTCTGCTCTATTCTTTCCCTCATCACCTTCTGGAAGCCTTCATTTGATCCCTATCCTCTTTGAAGAACATTCTCTCCATGTGTGTGCCAGGGCAGCATTGCCTTCTAGTTCTGCATTGTTACTCCCTCTTCTTCCACATGTTTAACCCCCTCCACATTTGGTCACCTGACCCTGTCTCTGCGCTGGAGATCCCCTGGCCACCTGCAACTCTGCCTCGTTTATTAAGGACGTGGACACCTGAACCACAGCCTTCCAGTCACATCACTAGAAAACTCCAGGGCTCATGCCTTGAGACCCACAGACACACCAGGCTCATAAAATTTTTCCTCTGATCTCAGCTTTGTCTTCGCCACTACTCATTAGCCCCATTTCTATGACATGCTCTCTACCATGAATAGCAAACGCATGGCACTGTGGGGCAAGTGCCTGCGCATCCCAAGATCCTCGCACATGGGTCATGCCATGTTTTCCCCTGACCTGGATAGGATGTTAGAACCATTGCAACAGGGATGAATGCTCCCCATGTTCCTACACTAGATCATTCCTCAGGCGGCACTATGCCTGCAGTCGTAAATTCCTCTAGGTTATCCTCTCACTCTCAGGACCACCTGCTCTTCAAATTCATTGAGAACTGTATCACTGAATTTACCTCTTCCTAGGATATTTGGCATCCTTGTCCAATCTGTTGTGACTACCCCCAACATCCCAAACCTAGGATCAAACCAAACATCTTTTCCCTCTGTTTCCTTCTCATTTTGCCTACAATAGCTTAGGATGATTTATACAATCATGACAAAGCAAAGGAACACTCTCTAACCCCGGATGGTCCTTCAGTACCATTTAAGAATCTCCTTATGGGCTCTGCACCCATTGCACAGTGGTTACGGCACCAACCACATACACTGAGGGTGGCAGGTTCAAACCCAGCCTGGGCCAGCTCAACAACAATGACAACTGCAACAAAAAAAACAGACAGGAGTTGTGGCAGGTGCCTGTAGTCACAGCTACTTGGGAGGCTGAGGTGAGATAATCACTTGAGCCTAAGAGTTTGAGGTTGCTGTGAGCTGTGATGTCACGGCACTTTACCGAGTGTAACAAAGTGAGACTCTATCTCAATAAAATAAAATAAAAATACATATTTCTGTGTATGTTTTACATTCTGCACTAGGTAGTAAGCTCTGTGAGACTGTCCTTCACTGAGAAGTCCATACTTTTCAGAGTAGAGGACTCATGGTAGGAGATACTGGCATTAATTTTATGAATGAATGAATATGTACAAGGTTTGATAATTAGCAGAGGAACAAAGATGAATACAGTCAATTAATAATTAATAGTAAAGCTTAGACAAATATACACAAAAGATAAGATAAAAGGCAACACAATATTTTTAAAAAGTAATAGAGTAGAAAGCCAACATGAAGGGCCCTCTAATGGCCAAAGATGATACATTGGGGCCACAAAATAGTATTGTTTTGGATTATGATCCAAAGTATAAAATAAATATCCAAGTGTTTATGCTGACATAAATAAATATTTGAATAAATAAATAAATGGAAATGAGATTGTCCATAAGTCATTTTTACAACCTCTGTCCTTACTTGTGTGTCTCACAGTAGGTGCTTAGTAAATTTATGGCATCGGCAGTTTGCCCGAGGTCCCTCAATGGGTGGAAGAGCCAAATGTCAAACTCTTGTCTCTGACTCTAAAGCAGCTAATACTTACCAGGCACAATCAGCAGAGCTTTTCCTGGGTCTGATCCCCACCATCAGGCCTGGGATGAACAGCGATGGTTGCTAGCAGTAAATTATTCCACTCTCTGGCTTTCCTGCGTCTGGCTCAGCAGCAGAGGTAGTGGGACCATTTGCAGAGGTTATGGGGAATTCTGTGTTTGCTAAAAAGGATGATTCACTGTGCCCTCTAAAAGGAATAGCCCAACTTGTGTTCCTGTGAGAGAGTCGACCTTGAGGAAACTGTGAGCAGGCCCTGCGGGAAGCCTGGATGTTGAAAAATGATGAGGGGCTGGGAGGCCTTCCAAATGCCGGAGAAAGTTGCTTGCGGGAGATTTGTTCAGGGTTAAAGGAAAACAGTTTTCTCCCATCCCTAAGAGAGAAAATAACAACAGCTTGAAATGAATATAACTCTTCAGTCATTTCAAAAGTCTTTTTATAGTACTGTTCCCCAATTCGAGTTACAAATGTGGCACCGTGAAACATTTGGCAGAGACCATGCTTCCTGTTGACCTATCCATTTCTGCTTTCTTCTAATGCATTTAAACTGCAATTCCAGGCTCTGCCCCCTCAGTGTCACATGACTTGTTCTACCCAATGGAATGTGAGTGGAAGTAATGAACCCGCCATCCGGCTGGCCTCTAAAATCTATGAGATCTTCCGGTCCTGTTATTTACTCTCTATGACTAGAATGAATATTCTGCTATCAGGAACCACACGCTGGAAGGAGCAAGGATGCCTGAGTTCCCCACTTAAAGACCAGGCGCCCTAAAGAGTCTCCTGAAAGCCAACTGGCCAAACTCATTAGATGATGATTGTGCAAAAAATAAACCTTTCATTGTGATGTGCCACAGACACTGATATGGATTATGTCACGGTCACAGGCATTAATTATCCTGATTAGTACAGTCCTTGACAAGGAAAAAACCACTGGCTAATATCATTTAAAATAAAACTTACATTAGGGGAATTCCGTTTTTAATGTATTTGTATTTACGCTTTAAGCTCCTGATGACTTTGGGAAACTCACACCTGCCCTGTGCCTGAATTTTTCCTCTCCTGTTTATGGCCCACCTAATTCTCGCTTGCCCTTCAGATCTCAGCGAGAGAGATCTGAAGATTTGGGAGAAATTTTCTAGTAGGTAATCTTATCACAGATCATAAGACTGATGGAACACACATTTTTGGCAATGAGATGCCAAATTATGAAGACGACCCAAGGCCATGCTAGATAAGGGTCTCACACTCCTACACTTAAAGAATGAAGTATGTTCCGACGGCAACGAGGTGTTACCTTTTTCTCCAGCACCTGAGCAAGCGCTGGCCTTGAGATAAATAATATTAAAAGAATTACGGCACACCAACAGGCGGATGCCGCCCGACCCTCTCCTCCAATTCCACAAGCCATTAATTACAACTTTGATTGGGCAGGAGATTGGTTTCAGTGACTTTCTTCTGGTAAGAGACACTGATTCTGCCAGTTTACATAAGCTGAGTACTGCGGCGCCATGGCTCACTCCAGTAATCCTAGCACTTGGGGGCCCAGGCAGGTGAATTGCCTGAGCTCACAGGTTCGAGGCCAGCCTGAGCCAGAGTGAGACCTCATCTCTAAAAATAGCCAGGCGTTGTGGCAGATGCCTGTAGTCCTAGCTATTTGGGAGACTGAGGCAAGAGAATGAGCGGTGACGCTAGCACTCTACCGAGGGCAACAAGTGAGACTCTGTCTCAAAAAAACAGAGAGATGCTAACTACTGAGACTCTGCTTCACCCTGTGCCATCCGGGGCCCAACTGTAACACATTTAAGTGTTAGGTCTCCACTGCAAAGTGAACGTGGGACATATGCA
This sequence comes from Perodicticus potto, assembly GCA_963574655.1. NCBI lineage: Eukaryota > Metazoa > Chordata > Mammalia > Primates > Lorisidae > Perodicticus > Perodicticus potto. Next base: position 22,712 of record CAUYRH010046065.1, read on the forward strand.
ACAAACATGTTCGCTAACTACTCACATCCTCTCTTTGTGAATATTCATAGCTCCTCCTACAGCTCTTCGAATATTTGATACATACTTAGCCATGCCATTCAGCATAAATCCTCCTCTCCCCCTTTGTCTCTCGAAGAGCTTTTTCTGGCTTAGACGAGAGGCTTTGCTTCCCAGCCTACAGGTGGTAACGCTTTTTAAAAAATAAAGTTGTCCTTTTTCTAAATTTATAGATCTCATGATTTTAAGGTATCTGTCACAACACGAATTATACTTTGTAATAATACATATTTCTGGGCTAGGCACCCATAGTTCAGGGGTTAGGGAGCTGGCTATATGCTCCAGAGATGGTGGGTTCAAACCCAGCCTGGGCCTGCTAAACAAATAAATAAATAAATAAATAAACATTAAAATAAAAAATATCCAGCTGTTGTGGTCCCAGCTACTTGGGAGGCTGAGGCGAGAGAATCACTTGATCCCAAGAGTTTGAGGTTGCTGTGAGCTGTGATGCCATGGCGCTCTACTGAGGGTGACAAAGTGAGACTCTATCTCAATAAAATAAAATAAAAATACATATTTCTGTGTGTATTTTACATTCTGCACTAGGTAGTGAGCTCTGTGAGACTGTCCTTCACTGAGGAGTCCATACTTTTCAGAGTAGAGGACTCATGGTAGGAGATACTGGCATTATCTCCTACCATGAGATACATTGGGGCCACAAAATAGTATTGTCTTGGATTATGATCCAAATTGGGGCCACAAAATAGTATTGTCTTAGATTATGATCCAAAGTATAAAATAAATATCCAAGTGTTTATGCTGACATAAATAAATATTTGAATAAACGAATAAATGGAAATGAGAGACAAAGCTCAAATACAAAATTCTAAATAATTCATGTAGGTATTTCCCCCTCAAAGATATGGAGCCTAATTCCTTACCCCTTGACTGAATGTATGCTTAGTGGCTTATTCCCAAGGAATAGAGTAGGAAAAGAAAGGTAAAAAGTAAGTTAACTGTAGAGAGGCCTGGAAAAACCTATGGTGGCTAGGCGAGTGAGGCTAATATTATCAATTATAGGCAGTGAACCATGATTCACACCTGTAATCCTACCATTTTGGGAGGCCAAGGCAGGTAGATTGCTTGAACTCGGGAGTTCAAGACTAGCCTGGGCAAGAGCGAGAGCCCGTCTCTACTTAAAATAGAAAAAGTAGCCGAGCATTATGGCAGATGCCTGTATTCGCAACTACTCAGGAGGCTGAGACAAAAGGATCACTTGAGCCCAAGAGTTTGAGGTTGTTGTGAGCTATGATGACGTGGCACTCTAGCCTGGGTAACAGAGTGATTCTGTCTCAAAAAAAAGATGATAAATGATAACTCATATTGAGAATATGCATTCTTTCTATAATGTGATGAGAAAGGCATTTTACCTCTGTGGTCTTCCGCCCCAAGACACATAACCCACATCTAATCATATGAAAACATTAAACAAACCCAGATAGAGGGGTATTCTCATCCTCAAAGGACATCAGAAACAAGCAAAGTTTGAGAAAGTGTCCTATCCAATAGAAGCCTGTGTTAGGGTTCTCCAGAGAAACAATATATACATGAGGACTGATAATTAAGTTCACAAACTTACCACCATGCACAAAAACATTGCACCCAACAAGAACATTGAAAGAATTCATTGAATTGTCCCTCAAAATAGTCTGCTGACTGCCTAACTGTGAGAGGCATAGCAGACCAAGTCAACATTGAAAGAGAAACAAGAAAATCTTTTAAATTATTTTAAAAGATTCTTTATTAAATTCCTTATTACATCATAACTATGTACATTGATGCATTTATGAGGTTCAGTGTACTGATTGGATATACAATGTGAAATGCTTACATTGAACTGATTAACACATCCATCACCTTGCTTACTTATTTGTTGTGGTATGACAATTATACTCTTTTCTTAATAGTTTTGAAATGTACCATTGTATTATGTACATTAGGTGAGGTCCTCCAAATGCCCTCTCTCACCTCCCCTCTCCCTCCTCTTCCCTCCTACTTTCTGGACCATAGTTATATTTTATCATTCATATGAAAATGTAGGTGATTATATATTGATTTCATAGTAGTATTGAGTATATTGGATACTTTTCCCCCCATTCTTGAGATACTTTACTAAGAAGAATATGTTCCAGCTCCATCCCGGTAAACACAAAAGATGTGAAGTCTCCATCTTTTTTATGGCTGCATAGTATTCCATGGTGTATATATACCACAATTTGTTAATCCATTCAATGGGCTTTTGGGCTGTTTCCATGTCTTGGCAATTGCGAATTGGGCTGCAATAAACATTCTTATTTATAAGGATGCACATGGGTGCACATGTCTTTGTTGTAAAATGATTTTTGATCTTCTGGGTATATACCTAGAAGAGGAATTGCAGGATCAAATGATAGGTCTACTTTTAGTTCCTTGAGTATTTTCCAAACTTCTTTCCAAAAAAGCAGTATTAGCTTGCATTCCCACCGGCAGTGTAGAAGTGGAAACAGGAAAATCTTAACTGAAAATCTTGGCATGAGAAAGGCATGTGAAAAAATGGGCTCTTGCATCACAGCAATGCGCCAGCTTACATGGCACTATCAGTGAGTTTTTAGCCAGTGAACAAATAACTATATTGGAACACCCTCCCTACTTACCTGATCTGGCCCCCAGTGACATTGACTTTTTTTTTTTTTTGAGACAGAATCTCGAGCTGTCACCGTGGGTAGTGTGCTATGGCAGCATAGCTCACAGCAACCTCCAACTCTTGAGTTCAAGCAATCCTCTTGCATTACTTTTTCTATTTTTAGTAGTGAGGGAGTCTCATATTTTGCTCAGGCTTTTCTCAAACCTATGCTAGTATTACAGGCATGAGCTACCATGCCCTGTCCCCAAAGACATTTTCCCCAAAGATAAAGGAAATATTGCAAGGAAGACATTTTGATGACATTCAGGACATCAAGGGTAATATAGCCAACTTTGGTGGCCATTCCAGGAAAAGAATTCCCAAATTGCTTTGAAGAGTGGACTAGGTCCTTGTGTTGGCACATAGCTTCCCAAGGGGAGTGAGTACTTTGAAAGTAACTATAGTGATATTCAGGTATGTAGCAGTTTTTCTAGGATGAGTTTGCAAACTTAATTGTCAGGCCTCCATGTATTTGTATACACATATGTATTGTGAAGAACAGGCTCATGTGATTATGAAGAATGGCAAGTTCAAAATCTGTATAGCTGTTGTCCAGTTTATGTCTGATGGCCAGAAGAAACAGGAAGAGCCCATGTTCCAGTTTGAAGACCACCTGGCAGAAGAAATTCTCGCTTACTTGGGGGAGGTCGGTCTTTTTGTCTATTCAGCCTTCAACTGATTGGATGAGGCCTCCCTATATTATGTAGAACAGTCTGCTTCCCTTAGTTTTCCGATTTAAATGTTAATCTCATCCAAAAGCACCCTCACAGAAACACTCAGAATAATATTTGATTAAATACTTGGACATTCCATGGCCCAGTAGAGTTGACAAATAAAATTAACCATGTCAAGTGCAGCAGCTCATGCCTGTAATCCTAGTACTCTGGGAGGCTAAGACAGGTGGATAGCTTGAGCTCAGGAGTCAGAGATCAGCCTGAGCAAGAGCAAGATCCCATCTCTACTAAACAGAAAAAACTAGCTGGACATTGTGGTGGACCCTTGTAGTCCCAGCTACTCTAGAGGCTGAGGCAAGAGGATGGCTCAAACCCAAGAGTTTGAGGTTGCTGTGAGCTATGATGCCACAGCACTCTACCCAGGGTGAAAAAGTGAGACTCTGTCTCAAAAAAATAAAATAAAATAAAATAAACCATCTCAGAGCCTAAGGAGACATAATGAATAAATGTAATATGCTATTCTAAATCAGATCCTGGAACAGAAAAAGGACATTGGGCAAATAAAGTATGGACTTTAATTAACAACAATTCATTAATAGTGGCTTAATTGTAACAAATGCACTGTACTAACATAAGTTGTTAATAGTAGAGGAAACTGGGTGAGGGGTCTATGGGAACTTTTTAACTTTTCTGCAAATCTGAAACCATTCTAAAATTAAAAAGTTATTTTCGTTTTAAAAAAGTGATAGTGTGTATGTAGGAAACCGAAGCTGATGAGTGGCATCATGAAAGCTTTCATGGAAGAGATGGCATTGGACATTCTATTTCAGGTGAGTAGCAGACTATGCCAGAGTTGAATGCCAGATTGGCAAGTGTTTGTGCCTGAATATCTTAGTAGGAACTCTCCATGTACACATTAGATCAGAGAAAGAGTGGGAAAAGGGAACCCAATCTGAAGGAATACTGGTGAGTAAAGAGAGATCCCATGTGGAGACAGTGGCTTCAGACCCGAAGGAATGATTCAACAGGATTTAGGAATTGATTGGATATAATGAAGCAGAATTCAGAGGATTGTAAAGGACTTTTAAGAGACTTCACCTTCCAGAACTTGAAGGTTGGTGGTGATTTAAAGGAAAGTGTTGCAAACTTAAAAGCCTAAGTCCCTGCTGACTAAACGTCTTAGTCAAAGGGACCTCAGGAAAACTTTAAAACTGAGTTCCCGCTACAAAGGGAAGGAAGATAGATACCTCATTCTAATCCTCCTTTTTTGGAATTAACACACAAGCAATTAACCAGCATTAATGTTAAAATAGAGACCATAAGACTAACAAAGAAGTCTTTCTGGTAACAAGACACTAAATAATTGATAGGAGTGAAGCCTTGCAAGGCAAAGGTTAAACGATGCCTGCAGGCCATCAATTTTCTTAACAGATCACTTGAGTCCATATATTGTGGCTTGTTCAATGATTAACAGACCTCCTGATCCTTTCTACTGATGCCAAGCCTTTAGAAAGTGTTATTTCTTTAAGCAATTATAAATCAAGCAATCTTTGAACCCATCTATAATTTGTAAGCCCCACTTTAAATTGTTCCACCTTTTTAGGCCAAACCAATCTATACCCTTCTATGTATTGACTTATAATTGTACCTACAATTCCTGTCTCCCTAAAATGTATAAAACCAAATTGCAACCCTGCCTCGTCAGGGACATTTTCTCAGGACCTCTTGAGACTATGTTCCCCAAACCATTGATCACTCATATTTATCTCAGAAGAAACCACTTTAAATTATTTTTCAGAGCTCAACTATCTTCTGTTAGCAGGGTGAAAATTAATTATACAAATTAGGCCATTCTTTTTATACCAACTAAATCAAGAGTTCAAAAGTCAAGGGGCAAAGCACTCAGGGCACATAGCACCTGCTCCGAGGATTAAAAATTTCTACTCAAGCTGAAATGGCATGTTCTAACACTAAAACCTCCATTTCACTTTCCAAAGTGACTCAGTTATAGGATCTTCCTATAATTTATGAATATGAGTATTTACCAGTCTTTGTAGAAACTGGTACTGTAATCTTTGGAAAAAGTGTTGTTCATTATCTCAATTTTTAATAAATGTTTGTCTTTATATTATTTTAAAAGGATTAATATCATATATATTCAATTATTTATTTACTGAGAGACAGAGGTCTCACTCTGTTGTCACAGGCTAGAGTGCTATGGTCTCATGGCTAACAGCAACCTCAAACTCCTGGGCTGAAGTAATCCTTCTGCTTCAGCCTCCCAAGTAGCTGGGACTACAGGAGTGTGCCACCATGCCCGGCTAGTTTTTCTACTTTTGGTATTTTTAATTTTTAATTTATTTTTAGAGACAGAGTTTCACTCTGTTGCCCCAGGATAGAGGACCAAGGCTGAGAGAAGCTGAGACAGACTCGGGTCTTTTGGGGGACTGTTGGCTTACAACACCACACAAGGAAAATCTGAGAGGGTTCACAAGACGAACAGAGAAGTAATGTTTTGGAGGAAAAAGGCTTGGATGTAGGGAATCTCCAACCATTTGACTAATCTCTGATGGTGATGATTGAGATCACTGAGGATTGAGAGGTCAAATGTGCCATTTTCAGGCCATCAGGAGCCATTATCTAGTTTGTACATAGGCCAAGAAGTATTACAGAAAAAGATGAGGGGTTTAGGTTTAAGGTCACGATAGAGCCTTAGAGGCGTAAGGTGAGTTAAAAGTCAGCTTAAAGGTGAAGAAAGGGGAATCCGTGAGTGAGTGGTCCTCATATCGGAAACTGGAGGTAAAAAAAAAAATAAATGAGGTTAAAGTGAGAATGTAAAGAAAGCCCTTGAGGAGAAGGAAGGAGGTGACTGAGGCTGGGTCAGGGAGGTTACCAGGCCTCTGCTTGTGAAACCAGCTGGAGAAAAGTGGCCCAGGTCCATGGGAGGGCATCCCCAAACAGGAGGCACTGGATGGGCGAGTCTGACTCTCTGGTGCTAGGCATGGACCACAGGAATTATTCGGCCCAGAGTGGGAAAAGGGAAGAAAAGTTTTAAAAGCTGAGAGAGGGGCTATCTACAACTGCTTAGGAGGCTCAGAGATGGAGGGAGAGGGAAAGAGGAGTTGGAGCTTGGATAAGAAAAGTAAAATTTTAAAAGTTCAGAAAGGGGTTCTAGACAAATGCTCACCTCACCATTAAATGGGTGAATTTGGGGTAGGGGTCGGAGGGTTCCCTTTGTCTTGTTGGAATAAGAGTCTATCTAGTTGGGTCCGATGGGGTATATTTCTGGCTTCCAAGGGGGCTTCTTTCCATCCCGGGTTCTGGGCACCAAAATGAGGGCTCAAAGACCGAAAATAAAAGATTATTCTGAAACATGAAATGAAAGGAAATGGAGTGCAGGTTCTGCGCGGGCAACGTCAGCCTTTATTTCCACCCAGGTGCAGGTGAGCTGAGCATGAGAAGGAAGTCAGCATGTGGGTTAAGGTGGACGGGAATTTTAAAGGGTCAGAAGGATAGGGATTGATTCATTACTCTTTCCTGGATGGGACATTCATGTACTCATTTCTTCCTGGACAGGTTGATTCTATTTGGGTGGCTTGGTTCTATCTGGGCAGGTCCCACCATTTGACTCCATCAGAGTAGCTGGGACTGCAGGCGTCTACCACAACGCCCAGGTAGTTTTTCTATTTTTAGTAGAGACAGGGCTCACTCTTGCTCAGGCTGGTCTCAAACTCCTAAACTCAAGCAATTCTCCTTCCTTGGCCTCCCAGAGTGTTAGGATGACAGGGGTGAGCTGCCATGCCAGGCCTTAGAATTAACATTTTAAAAGTTAAGTACAGGTGCAACAGTTGTAGACTTACCTCTAATATTTACTAGCATTGTGATCATGGGCAAGTCTAGGGCTAAACTTCCTAAGTTTCAAAATGAAGTCGTCAGACTACATCATTCCCTGTCAAGCTCATATAACTTTTTCTACTGTAAATATTCATATGCCATTTGAGAAGCTGGCCAACATTTTGTTTTAAAATTTTATTTTATTTATTTTCTTTTTTTGTAGAGACAGAGTCACTTTATCGCCCTTGGTAGAGTGCTGTGGCATTACACAGCTCACAGCAACCTCCAACTCCTGGGCTTAGGCGATTCTCTTGCCTCAGCCTCCTGAGTAGCTGGGACTACAGACACCTGCCACAATACCTGGCTATTTTTTGTTGCAGTTTGGCGGCAGCCAGGTTTGAACCTGCCAACCTGGTATATGGGGCCAGCGCCCTACCCACTGAGCCACAGGTGCCACCCCTGTTTTAGAATTTTAAAAGTGCAGCTTTAACTTTAGCACATTAGCAGTGAGGGGAGTGGAAGGAAGAGCCTGGCCTGAGTTCAGACACCAGCTTCCCTCCATGAGCTCTGGATTGTGGGAATGTGTTTTCATCTTCCTGAGTCACATTCACCATCTTTCATAGTGGTAGAGACCCTGGGATTTAGCATTTAGAGTCTGTTTAGGCTCAAATCCTAGTCCCTTTGCTGAGTTAACACTAGCAGGCTTTGCTTCCGCAACTAAGTCTGTCCCACAGGGTGACTTAATTTCTACCGTGAGGCTCTACTCCAGCAGGTGACACAATTGCCAATTCAAGGTAACAAGTCCCAGGCATGCCGATTCCTGGGCATGCCAACACACAACACAGTGCCTTTCCTAGGGATGCCTTTACTTTTTTCCTTTAATTTTTGGAGGGCTTATCTAAATGAAGAGACAACGGAGGCTCTCAGTGTCCACTGAGAAGCCACCAAACTGGCCCGTGGTCTTCTTAACCCACAAACTGGAGGATCATCTTTGGCTCTTAATGATACAGGGTTTCCTCACTCAGGGCTGGACAGAGACCCCCATTTTCTAGGCCTGCGTGAGCTCTGAAATCAGTCTCACCACAGACCCCCGATCTCTAGGCACAAACAGGCCCCTTCTAGGCCACATTCTTTGGTCTCTAGCAAGACCAAAAACAGCAGCCTGGTACGTGTCTCATCTGGGTGTTTCCTCCTGGAGTAGGGAGCACACGCCGCCTGCCTGGCCTGAGGCAAGAACTGCAAGGACCACATTCCTTTGCTAATTTTAGGATTATTTTCTACACACAGGTGACTGTGACATGTTCCAGACATACCTTCTAAAACTCCCCGGTCTGTAGGATAGGAAAAGCAAAGTATATATAAACCTCTAGACAGAAGGCCCACATGGGCTTCCCACTTGGGTTCCCCCCTCTGTTGCCAGAAGTTCTGTTCCTCCTCTTTCTTTTATCTAACTCTTTTGTCTTTCTTTTTCTTTTTCTTTTTTTTTTTTTTTGAGACAGAGTCTCAAGATGTCTAGCCTGGGTAGAGTGCCGTGGCGTCATAGAAATCACAGCAACCTCGAACTCAGGCTCAAGTGATTCTCTTGCCTCAGTTTTTTTCCATATTTTTAGACACGAGGTGTTGATTTTGTGTAGGCTGGTTACCAACTGGTGAGCTCAAGCAATCTACTCGCCTCAGCCTCCCAGCGTGCTAGGATTACAGGTGTGAGCCACAGAGCCCAGTCTTTCAATAAACTGTCTTTCCCCTCATGGTTCAGTGGTCTGTGGCTTCATTCTTAAAACCTTGAGATCAAATACTGAACTCAGAAATTCCAGCTACACTACCAACATGACTCTCTAGGGACAAGAAAATCTGTGGTTTTTTACTTCTTTGAGATCCTACCTGCCTAGAAACATGAGGTAGCCACTTTTCAGAAACCTGTCACCATAGGGCTCCACTTAAAAAGCTCAACACCAACCCCCACCAGCTCCTCCAGGATAGAGGGCATCTGGGAGCTGGGTGAGGTGTGTGGCAAGGGCAGGGCAGAGAACATTCTCAGACCCTGCTCTTATTCTTTAAGACTGTGATTTTCTTTCTTTCTTTTTTTTTAAAGACAGTCTCACTTCATTGCCCTTGGTAGAGTGCCATGGAGTCACAGTTCACAGCACCTCAAATTCTTGGGCTCAAGCAATTCTCTTGTCTCAACCTCCCAAGTAGCTGGGACTACAGGCACCAACCACAACTCCTGACTAATTTTAGAGACAAGGTCTCTCTCTGGCTCTGGCTCAGGCTGGTCTCCAACCTGTGAGCTCAGGCAATGAACTCACCTCGGCCTCCCAGAGTGCTAGGATTACAGGTGTAAGCAGCCTTGCCTGGCCTAAGACGGTGATTTTCAGCCTGTGTGCTGCAGCTCACTGGTGTGTTGTGAAAATTTTTGAGGATCATTAATTAAATTATTTCCAAAAGAAGTTCAAAGCACACTAAGTATATTCTTTTTTACCTTTTAAAAAATCAATATAATTTAAGTGTCATGAAAGTTCAACTACAAGTTCAAAGTGTGCTGTGAGATAAAAAACAGTGCTCTAAGCTTCCTTCACCCAGGTCCCCCTCCCTCCTTTGGCCCAGGGCATTTTTATCTAGTCCTTGGAGCTGGGAAGCCTAGCTACTCAATAAACATGTGTTTTCTCCAATCATTTTTCCAAAGTTTTAGTTCTTTGCTTTCTCCCCCAAAGATTTTGAAATGCTTCTCTATTCCTCCCCTTTTTGATTTTCATTCCTTGGGAAAATGAATAAAATGCTCAGATGGAAGGCAAAGGACACAAGAAAATATCACAGAAAAGAAATGCTGGTTAAAATTTGACAGCATTGGCTCGGTGCCTGTGGCTCAACTGGCTAAGGCGCCAGCCACGTACACCTGAGCTGGCGGGTTCAAATCCAGCTCGGGCCCACCAAACAACAATGACGGCTGCAACCAAAAAATGGCCGGGCGTTGTGGCAGGTGCCTGTAGTCCCAGTACTTGGGAGGCAGAGGCAGGAGACTCACTTGAGCCCAGGAATTGGAGGTTGCTGTGAGCTGTGATGTCACAGCACTCTATCCAGGGTGACAGCTTGAGGCTCTGTCTTAAAAAAAAAAAAAAAAGACTAAGCTGAGTTAACAGGCTAAGGTGACCCCCAAAACCAACATTGCTCTTACATTAAAACCCTTTTTCCGGGCGGCACCTATGGCTCAGTGAGTAGGGCACCGGCCCCATATACCGAAGGTGGAAGGTTCTAACCCGGCCTCGGCGGAACTGCAAAACAGAAAAATAGCCGGGCGTTGTGGGCACCTGTAGTCCCAGCTACTTGGGAGGCTGAGGCAAGAGAATCGCCTAAGCCCAAGAGCTGGAGGTTGCTGTGAGCTGTGTGACACCACAGCACTCTATCAAGGGCCATAGAGTGAAACTCTGTCTCTACAAAAAAAAAACAAAAAGAAACCCTTTTTCCAAGAGCTCAAGAGGACAAGATTTGTTTTTTTTGTTTTGTCACCCACAGTAGACAAAGCTGTGTGCGCCATGGGTCACAGCTCACAACAACCTCCAGCTCTTGGGCTTAGGTGATTCTCTTGACTCAGCCTCCCCAGTAGTTGAGACCACAGGCGCCCGCCAAAACGCCTGGCTATTTTTTGTTGCAGTTTGGCCGGGGTTGAACCCGCCACCCTTGGTATATGGGGCCGGTTCCCTACTCACTGAGCCACAGGCCCTGCCCACAAGGACAAGATTATGCCCATACCTCTATGCACATTTGCACACAATTTTTATTCATTTATTTATTTATTTATTTTGAGATAGAGTCTCACTTTGTTGCCCTAGGTAGAGTGCAATGGCATCATAGTTCACAGCAACCTCAAACTCCTGGGCTTAAGCCTCAGCCTCCCAAGTAGCTGGGACTATAGGCACCTGTCACAACACCCTGCTCTATTTAGAGATGGAGGTCTCACTCTTGCTCAGGCTGGTCCAGAACCCGTGAGCTCAAGCAATCCACCTGCCTCAGTCTCCCAAGGGTTGAGATTATAGGCATGAGTCAACGCATCCAGCTGCACATAATTTTTAAAATCCTATTGTAATATTGTATGTATACTACCACCCATGTAACCCAGGAGAACCCAGAAAATATCCTGCCAATAGCATCTGCCTGCCAAAAGCATCTGCCTATTTGGTGTCCAGCGGAGATCACACTCTACTTTCAGTGAGCCAGTTCCCTCGGTGACAGGATGCTCATGCAGGGGTGATACCTGCTGTTGCTGCTAGAGTCACTGCACATAGTACAAAGCTGGGATGCTAAGGGCCCAGCACAGTGCTGGTTTCTAAGAACACCCAAAGTGCCATCATCCCTTCTCCAGGAGCTGGGGTTTCAGCCCCAACTCAGGCCCACACACACAGACTTGCAACAAGAAGCAAATGCTGCTGAACTCCAAAAAAAGTTCAAAAGGTGGGGCTATAGAGGGATGGAAAAGCAATAGTTAGACGCTCCTGCACAGGCCTCCTTCTTCAATCTGTTCTGAAGACAACCACTCTTCTTCCACTACCCAGGCTGAGAGGCTCTGGAAAGAACACAAGTGACCACAGACTGGCCAAGAAGGACGATGACAGAATAACACCTCCCCAGTACCGTCACCCTACAGCCAGGTCTAAAGGCACTAAAAGATTCCTCTGCTCTGGGGAATAAGACTCAATAGTGGATCATTTCAGATTTTTTAGAGTCCCAAAATAAGTTCAAGTCACTGTGCCACAGGCCAGGCACATTGGCTCATGCCTGTAATCCTAACACTCTGGGAGGCCGAGGCGGGTGGATTGCTTAAGCTCAGGAGTTCAAGACCAGGCTGAACAAGAGACCCTATCTTTACTAAAAATAGAAAAAACTAGCTGGGCATGTTGGCACAAGCCAAGAGTCCCAGCTACTCGGGAAGCTGAGACAAGAGGATGCTCAAGCCTGAGTTTGAGGTTGCTGTGAGCTATGACAGTACAGTACTCTACCAGGGTGACAAAGTGAGACTGTCTCAAAAAAAAAAAAAAAAAAAAAAGAAGTCACTGTCCCATAGAAAAATTGTCAATTCCCACATACAACCTTTGGTCCTCAACTATGGAGATGTAGTTCAATAATTAAATATTAATAAAAGAAATTGAAAAAATATTGGAAGGAGCACTACACACTAAAATTAATATTTTCAGGCAGATAAAAGATGTCATATTCAAGACCAGCCTAAGCAAGAGTGAAACTCCATCTCTACTAAAAAATTGAAAAATTAACCAGGTATTGTGGCAGGCACCTGTAATCTCAGCTACTTGGGAGGCTGAGTGAGGCCAGAAGATCACTTGAGCCTAGGAATTTGAGGTAGCTGTGAGCTATAACAATGCCAAGGCACTCTACCCTAGGCAACAGTGAGACTGCCTCAAAAAAAGTTAAAAAAAAAAAAAAAAGTCATACCTATAATATAAGGAAAGGACATCATTAAAAATGAAACTTGTAGGCCAAGGCCTGGTGTCTCAAGCCTCTAATCCTACCTAGCACTCTGGGAGCTCAAGGCAGATAGATTGCTTGAGCTTAGGAGTTCAAGACCAGCCTGAACAGGAACAAGACACTGTTTCTACTAAAAAACATTGGGCAGAGCCTATGGCTCAGTGGGTAGGGTGCCAGCCCCATATATGGAGGGTGGTGGGTTCAAGCCTGGCCCCAACCAAACTGCAACAAAAAATAGCTGGGCATTGTGGCTGGCACCTTAGTCCCAGCTACTCGGGAGGCTGAGGCAAGAGAATCACCTAAGCCCAGGAGTTGGAGGTTGCTGTGAGCTATGACACCACAACACTCTACGAGTGACAATAAAGTGAGACTCCGTCTCAAAAAAAAAAAAAAAAAATTTGTAGGACAAGAACTCTTAAAATATAAAACATAGCCAGGCGTTGTGGCAGGCGCCTGTAGTTCCAGCTACTTGGGAGGCTGAGGCAGGAGAATCACCTAAGCCCAGGAGTTGGAGGTTGCTGTGAGCTGTGATGCCACAGCCCTCTACCGAGGGTGATAAAGTGATACTCTGTCTCTAAAACAAAAAATACATGACAAAAAGTTCAAATAGGAGTTAGAAGCTTAGGATTGTCATCCAGAAAGTAAAATATTAAAGGGCAAAATGTCAAAGTTAACTCCATCAGGCCCAGAGACTCAACATCTGTAATAAGGTTCACAGAATGAGAGCAGAAACTCCAGGAGAGGTGATGATCCAAGGAATTTATTATTCCCTCAAACATAGGAGTCCCAACCATGTCTCACTGCCCACCCTCTGCTCTGTTCCTCAGAAACCTGATCAACATCAACCTCTCACTTTTCCCCACAAGGAAATTTATTGGTTTAAAAACTTTTTTCCAGAGTGGCGCCTGTGGCTCAGTCGGTAAAGCAGCAACCCTATATACTGAGGGTGGCGGGTTCAAACAGGGCCCCAGCCAAACTAGAACAAAAAAATAGCTGGGCGTTGTGGTGGGCTCCTGTAGTTCCAGCTACTCAGGAGGCTGAGGCAAGAGAATCACCTAAGCCCAGGAGTTGGAGGTTGCTATGAGCTGTGTGACGCAACAGCACTCTATCCAGGGTAATAAAGTGAGACTGTCTCTAAAAAAAAAAAAAAAAAATTTTAAAAAAAAAACTTTTTTCCAGGGCAGCTCCTGTGGCTCAAAGGAATAGGGGGCTGGCTCCATATACCAGAGGTGGTGGGTTCAAACACAGCCCCAGCTAAAAACTGCAAAAAAAAAAACAAAAAAAAAAACCTTTTCCCCTGGCTTGGCACCCATAGCACAGTGGTTATGGTGCCAGCCACATACACCAAGGATGGTGGGTTCGAACTCGACCCAGGCCATCTAAAAACAATGACAAGTGAAACAAAAAATAGCCGGGTGTTGTGGCAGATGCCTGTAGTCCCAGCTACTAGGAAGGCTGAGGCAAGAGAATCGCTTAAGCCCAAGCTTAAGCCCGAGTTTGAGGTGGCTATAAGATGCCACAGCACTCTGCCAAGAGTGACATAGTGAGACTCTGTCTCAACAAAAAACTTTTTTCCCACTGTTTATCTTTCCCCTACCCATCAATTCTCATTTTGTGGTAAATGAATTTCTACTTTTCTGCCCACATCTTTCTTTTTTTTTTTTTGAGACAGAGCCTCAAACCGTCATCCTGGATAGAGTGCCGTGGCATCACAGCTCACAGCACCTCCAATTTCTGGGCTCAAACAGCAAGCCTGGTAGAGGAAGCAAGAGGCAAGTCAGCAGCTAAAGTGGTCTGAGGGCCCCAGCAGCAACTGTCTCCAAAAACTATTGCCACCGGTCTGCCAAAACCCACAGAATCCACAATTTAGGAGGCAGTTCAAAGT
>CAUYRH010046066.1:0-18116 GCA_963574655.1 Perodicticus potto
CCCACTTGAAATCTCTCCCTCTACCAGGAGCTTTGGTGTTTTCTGTATTCTTTTCTGTAAATCAATTCTGTCTTACCACGGAGGGGTGGGGGGGGGGGAAATAATGTAATGAAGAATAATAAAATACATGTATTTAAAAAAAATGAAGATGTGTTAGTATGCTTTAGATAAATATTACAGTCAATTTTTCAGGAACTTCTTAAGGTGCCACCATATTTATCCAACACACTTTTTCATTCAATAAACATTTCCTGAGAGACTGTTAGGTGCCAGCACTAAATACTGAGGATATAACATCATGTATGATAGAGAATTTGCTTTTAGGGAGCTTTATAACCTAGAAGAGGAAGATAAACACGTAAGCATATATGAGCAATAAGGTTTAATAGTTGATAGCTATATAACATTTAAGTGTCACAGAAGCAGGGCAGAGAAGGAGTTGAAGGGTGATGCTCAGCTCTTAGATACAGAACAAGGTCCTAGCAGATTCCCTACCCTTTTTCTTCAATATGCAACATCCTTTTTAAGAGATATACAAGCTACAAATGAAAAGGCAGAGATCTGTGTGAGGCAACCACAGGGACACTTATGGCAAGGCCATTAAGCAGACTGCTGGACACTACTTAGGTTAACTGATTGTTTGCTATCTAGGTAAATCATATGTGTGTGAGTGTGTGTGTGAGCGTGTACATGAGAGAGAGAGAGGGAAAGACAGAGGGAGGCAGAAGGGGGGAATGAGAAAGAGAGAGAAAAAGGGAGAGACAAAGAAAGAGTGTTTGATTTGCTCATGTTTAAGGGGTTGGAATGATGACAAAAAACTCTAAAGTCATTTGGAAAATTTTATCTATAAATCGTAGCTATAAAATGAGAACAAATTTTTCTAAGTAGACAATGAAAACCATAGATGGAATGCTTTGTTGAGTTATCAACCGTAATTTCAGCAATAAGAATTGGCTCCTTGGGGGGAGGAGCAAGATGGTGGCTGAGTTACAGCTTCCTTGCAACTGGACATGGTGAGTCTAGGGAGAGAAGACTCCAGGCATCCCTGGCTGGAGGGATCTTCTCAGAAACATCCCTTTGGGGACACAGGGAGTCAGTGAGAGACTTCTGGACTCCATGAGGAGGACAAAAGCAGTGGAGAACTGGAAAGTGGTTGTATGTGTTCGTTTGGTCTAATCCTGTCAGTAGCTGTTAAGTACAGCAGCAGTGAGATTGCAAACTGGAAAGGCCTCACCTGTGAGCTGTTTTGTTTACTTGGCACTCAGTTGAACTATTTAGGGGGAACTTTGGCAAGAGTGCAGAGGACTTTAAGAGCTGTCCAGGGCCCCAGACTGAGCCACTGAGTCAGACAGAGCTAATAGTGTTTGGTTATGCACCACATGGAGCCATTGTGGGAGAACTGCCATGGCAAGTTCTGCCCTCAGGATCACAGAACAAGGATCCAATGGGAGACCTTGGGCAGTAATCTAGTGACTGAGCAGCCTAAAGGTGGAGACTAAGACGTTGTATAGCCTTGGCCCTCAGGGGCATAGAGTGAGACCAGTTTTGGCACACTGGGTAAGTGGATAGCCACTTCAGGAGTGATCCCAGTGACAAGCGCTTTCCTGAGAAAACTTCTGCTTAGCCAAGGTTAGCGGTTTAAAGTGCCTTTTAAGTGGGCTGAGGAAAGATTTATACTTTCCACCCTGTGGGAAATTTGAGAAATCAGCAGAGGCCACCAGTCTCCATCTCATATAGCTGTATCAGCATTGAGATTAACATCTCATACCCTAGAAGATCATCTGTTGCCCAGACAATATTCAGCAAGATACATATACACTGTTTTTTTTTTTTAATTTCAACATTTTCCCTCTAGATTTTTCTTTTTTTCTTTTTTTTCTTTCTTCATTTTTCTAGTTTAAATATAATTTTCCATTGTTGCCTTCTTTAACAATTAGAACTTTATTTTTGCTAGTGTTTCTACCCCTATTATTTTGTTTTTTCCCCAATTTGATCCCGTAAAGTTTTCATTTTCTTATGTTTGTTTGATTTATACCATTTTTGTCTTTCCTCTATACTTGGTGGAAGTGGGGTACTGTGTCCAAAAAGAGCTGCTGACCTCAAGAGAACCACCCAACTCAGCACCCCCAGAGGTTGGGGGTTTTTAGGGTTGGGTCAAAGTACTCTATTGTACATCTATATTGCTTCTGTCTCCCTCTTTCTGTCAATATTCTCTTTAACTCACCCCCTCTCCTTTGTCTTTTTTCTTTTTTCCCTTCTTGCTCTTCAATATTCTCATCTTTCTGGTCCTGTACCAAAAGAACTCACCGAAACCCTAGTCCAAAGGGACAGTAACTTAAAGAGCAAGAGGAAGTAAAAGACAAATTAGGGCAAAGAAACAGATAAAAGAAAACTCTCATGAAGAAGAATCAGCAGAAAAATCCTGGTGACATGAAAAACCAGTCCAGAGCAACCCCCCCAAGGGAGTGTGATTTACTACTGCAGAGGATTCCCAAACTCACAAGCCATCTGATGGAATTGGAAAAAGAAGAAAAATCTAAGCCTAAACTCAGCAGAAGAAATATCCAAAATTAAATTAGAGATCAATGAAATAGAAAACAAAAGAATCATTCAGAAAATTAATGAAACAAGGAGTTGGGGTTTTGAAAAAATAAATAAAATAGATAAACATTTTGCCAGACTAACTAGAAATAGAAAAGTAAAATCTCTAGTAACCACAGTCAGAAATGATAAAGGGGAAATACAACTGATGCCACAGAGATACAAGAGATCATCTCTGAATACTACCAGAAACTCTATGCCCAGAAATTTGACAATGTGAAGGAAATGGATCAATATTTGGAATCATACTTTCTCTCTAGACTTATCCAGGAAGAAATAGAGCTCCTGAACAGACCAATTTCAAGCACTGAGATTAAAGAAACAATAAAAAATTTTACAAGAAAAACATGCCCTGGTCTGAATGGCTTCACACCAGAATTCTATCAGACCTTCAAGGAAGAGCTTGTACCCATACTGCAGAAATTATTCCAAAAAATTGAGGAAGAAGGAATCTTCCCCAACACATTCTACGAAGCAAACATCACCCTGATACTAAAACCAGGAAAACACCCAACTAAAAAGGAGAATTTCAGACCAATTTCACTCATGAATATGGATGCAAAAATTCTCAACAAAATCCTAGCCAATAGATTACAGCTTATCATTAAAAAAGTCATACATCATGATCAAGTAGGTTTCATCCCAGGAATGCAAGGCTGATTTAACATACGCAAGTCCATAAACGTTATCCACCATATTAACAAAAGCAAAAACCAAGACCATATGATCCTCTCAATAGATGCAGAAAAAGCACTTGATAAAATCCAGCATCCTTTTCTTATTAGAACACTGAAGAGTATAGGCATACGTGGCACATTTATTAAACTGAAACTATCTATGACAAACTCACAGCTAATATTTTGCTGAATGCAATAAAACTGAAAGCTTTTCCTCTTAGAACTGGACCAAGGCAAGGTTATCCCTCTGTCAACATTAGTATTCAATGTAGTGCTGGAAGTTCTAGCCAAAACAGTTAGGCAAGACAAGGAAATAAAAGGCATCCAAATGGGAGCAGAGGAGGTCAAACTCTTCCTCTTTGCTGACGATATGATCTTAAACTTAGAGAACACCAAAGACTTAACCACAGTCTCTTAAAAGTCATCAAAAAATACAGTAATGTCTCAGGATATAAAATCAATGTCCATAAGTCAGTAGTCTTTGTATACAAGCCAATAATAGTCAAGATGAGAGGTTAACAAAGGACCCAACTCCCTTCACTATAGCTTCAAAGAAAATGAAATACCTAGGAATATACCTAACAAAAGAGGTGAAGGACCTCTACAAAGAAAATTATGAAACCCTAAGAAAAGAAATAGCAGAGGATATTAACAAATGGAAGAACATACAATGCTCATGGCTGGGAATAATCAACATAGTTAAAATGTCTATACTTTCCAAAGCAATCTACTGATTCAGTGCCATCTCTATTAAAATACCAACATTGTACTTTCACAACTTGGAAAAAATGATTCTGCATTTTGTATGGAACCAGAAAAACCCCCATATAGCTAAGACAGTTCTTAGTTAAAAAACAAAGCCGGGGCATCAGCATACTAGAATTTAGGCTATACTACAAAGCCACAGTGGTCAAGACAGCATGGTACTGGCACAAAAATAGAGACATAGACGTTTGGAATTGAATAGAAAACCAGGAAATGACATTAACATCTTACAACCACCTAATCTTCAATAAACCAGACAAGAACATACTTTGGGGGAAAGACTCCCTATTCAATAAATGGTGTGGGAGAACTGGATATCCACATGTAAAAGACTGAAATTGGACCCACACCTTTCTCCACTCACAAAAATTGATTCAAGATGGATAAAAGACTTAAATTTAAGGCAAAGAGACACTGGAGAATATTGGCCTGGGGAAAGACTTCATGAAGAAGACTGCCATGGCAATTGCAACAACAACAAAAATAAACAAATGGGACTTAATTAAACTGAAAAATTTTTGTACAGCTAAGGAGACAACAACCAAAGCAAATTGACAACCTACACAATGGGAAAGGATATTTGCTTATTTTGAATCAGACAAAAGCTTGATAACTAGGATCTATAGAGAACTCAAATTAATCCACATGAAAAAAGCCAACAATCTCATATATCAATGGGCAAGACACATGAATAGAACCTTCTCTAAAGAAGACAGACGAATGGCTAACAAACATATGAAAAATGCTCACCATCCCTAATTATTAGAGAAATGCAAATCAAAACCACCCTGAGATACCATCTAATCCCAGCAAGAATGACCCACATCACAAAATCTCAAAACTGCAGATGCTGGCATGGAATTGGAGAAAAGGGAACACTTTTATACTGCTGGTGTGACTGCAAACTAATACATTTTTGGAAGGAAGCATGGAGAACCCTCAAAGAACTCAAGCTAGACCTCCCATTTGATCCTATAATTTCATTACTGGGCATCTACTCAGAAGGAAAAAAATCCTTTTATCATAAGGACACTTGCACTAGACTGTTTATTGCAGCTCAACTTACAATCGCCAAAATGTGGAAATAGCCTAACTGCCCACCAAACCAGGAAAGGATTAACCAGCTGTAGTGTATGTACACCATGGAATACTATTCAGCCATTAAAAAAATGGAGACTTTACAGCCTTTGTATTAACCTGGATGGAAGTGGAACACATTATTCTTATTAAAGCATCACAAGAATGGAGAAGCATGAATCCTATGTACTTAATTTTGATATGAGAACAATTAATGACAATTAATGACACAGTGGGGGTGGGGGAAGGGGAGAGCAAAGAGAGAAAGAAGGACGGAGGGATGGGGGAAAGGAAGAGCAGAAAGAGGGAAGGAGGGAGGGGGGTGAGGTCTTGGTGTGTGCCACACCTTCTGGGGGCAAGACATGATTATAAGAGAGACTTTACCTAACAAATGCAATCAGTGTAACCTGGTTTCTTGTACCCTCAATGAATCCCCAACAATAAATTAAAAAAAAAAGAATAATTGGCTCCTTATGTAATTCTCTGCTATTATTTACATTATTAACAACATTCTATTGTGGGCAAAAAACATTCCCTTGGATTTAAGTATCTATCACACCAGAGAAGTAACTTGAAATAGTGGAAAGAAACAGCCAATAAATATTTAAACTAATAAGAGAAAATAGGGAAAGAATGGAAGAGGAAAGGAAAAATGGAAGAAGGGGACAGCGGGAGGGAAGAAAGAGTGGAGGTAGGGAAGGGAGAGGGTGGGTGTGGTAGGCATTAAAAATGAATGTTTACATCTCAGCATTGACCATCTCTAGTTAGGTAAACTTTGACAAGCTACTCAATCTCTCTGAGTCTTATTCTCTTCCTCTGAACATAGGGCAATACCATTCAGGGTGGTTGTGAGAATTAAAAATTATTTTCATAGCTATGCAAGATAAATAAGTACTAGAGATCTACTGTACACTATAGTTACCAATATTATATATTTAAAATTTTGCTGAGAGGAAATTTAAATATTGTGCATTTAAAAATTTGCTGTGTATTGTGCACATCAGGTGAGATCCCACCAAATGCTCTCCCTCCTCCCTCCACTCACCCTCCATCCTCCCATCCCCTTACCTGTCCTCACCCCTCCTTCTTGATGGATTATATTTTGTTTTATCATTTGTATAAATATGTACGTGATTATATATTGGTTTCATAATAGTATTGAGTACATTGGATACTTTTTTTCCCATTCCTGAGATACTTTACTAAGAAGAATATGTTCCAACTCCATCTAGGTAAATTTAAAAGATGTAAAGTCTCCATCTTTTCTCATGGCTGCATAGTATTCCATGGTATACATACGCCACCATTTGTTAATCCATTCATGGGTTGATGGGCATTTGGGCTGCTTGCGTGACTTGGCAATTATGAATTGGGCTGCAATAAACATTATGGTGCAAATATAAAATGTTGTAAAATGATTTTTGTTGTAAAATGATTTCTATTGTGTGTGTGTGTTTTAAAAATAGTTATATGCACTAAACTATATACATTATAGGTACAGTTTTTAGAGTACAGTCAAAAGTTTGGAGGAAAAATCTGTTTTTTAATAAAATGAGTAACATACCATTAAAAAAAGGCATGTTCTCTTAGATGCAAATGTTTCTTGGAAAATCTAAAAGGAAACATTAGCACCTTCACCCTTATCTGAGGGAAGGAAGTATAACAGGCATTAAATACCTGAACACCATTTAAACTGCGGCATGAACTTGAATCCATAATCTTCTTATCCATGCTTCCTTTTTAATTCAGGTGCTTCTGGTGTCATAATTGAAAGTGACTTTTCACAGTTAGTGTAGACACGGAGGGAACGAAGACTAAAGAGAAATACTCACCGATAGGATCTGGTCTCCTCTCTGGAGCTCCCCACTCAGGTCTGCTGGTCCACCGGCCAGAATGAAGGATACAAAAATACCTTCTCCATCTTCCCCGCCCACAATGTTGAAGCCCAGGCCAGTGGAGCCTTTGTGCAGGACCACCTTGCGGGGCTCCCTGCAGAAAACAGAGAAAACAGCTCACGGGGTGGATCTGCTCAAGGTTTAGGTTGCTTTTACTTTCATTAGGATATACAATATCAGCAATTTGCTACCTATGAAACTGGTTTCCTGAAGTAAGACATGTTCGCACATGAAGAAGGAGGCTGATAGCAGGACAGATGCCTGAGCTCCTCACTTAACCAAAATACCATGCAAAATCATTCCTTATTTCTAAACATTTTCTTAAGCTAATCTTACTTTCACTTTTTCTTTGTCTAGAACATCTATTCTTGTACTGAAACCCAGGATAGTACTCAGTGGGATAAATGTATCCAAAATGAGGGAGGGATTTCAGGGGATGAGCGACTAGATTGAATGGCCAGATCGTGAAAAATATATGACAATCTGAGGGTTTGTTGTTTGTTTGAGTGTTAATTAAAATGTATTCTTCTAATCTTCACTGGAAGATTCTGAGGCATTAAGGAAATTTAAAACTATTTCAGGAAGATTAACAAATGGTCCTATGTGGCACTGATGGTGAGCGAAGCACAGATTTGATGAGAGGAAAACCTTGGGGAAGGTTGTCCAGTGAGGAAGTAACAGCTTAAACATAGGTGACAGCAGTGATAATAACAAGAAAGGGCAATATGAAAGAGGAAATTTGAAAGGAAAAGCAATGGGTTCAGAGATTGACTTAGGCTTTGGAAAAGGAGGAGAGAATCCAACTGAAGAAGATGGAGTGGAATCCAGGGTCATGAGGATGAATGTGATTTTGAATGCCCAGTTCCAGGGAAAGGTGGGGTATCGATGTGAAGATGTTCTGAAGCAGGTGGAGACAAAAGATAGGAATTTGGGTCCACAGAGAGGACTGTAAATGCAGATTTGAAAAAAGATCATCAACAAACAGGTGAGAGATCAAATCTTGAGCAAATAGTTCACTGAGTTTGTGTACCGGTTAGAAAATTATGGAATTAGAGAATTGCAAGGAATCTTAAAAGGCATCTTGTTGAATTTTCTATATCAGTAGTTTTTTTTTAAATGTTTTCTGCAAGCTGTACGTTTGACCAAGGTATCTTTTTGTATCACTCTCCACATCTCCCAAACACAGCAGTTCCAATCACTGAAGTTTCTCTTCTATTTTCCTTCTCTTAGTGATGGAAGAATAATAAAAACCATCCAATATATTTTTGTGCTAATGACCAACGAAGTTTGTTATGTGCTATCACATTTCCATGCATAAGCAACATGATTAGCCTTATTATGACGAAGAGTTTAAAATGCACATCACAGTAAGTGATATGTTACATACCAATATGATGCATTAAGTCAAAGATTAATTAATATAGATTTAGTTCATTTTATTCTACAAATACTACTGTGCCAGGAATAGTTCCAGATGCTCAGAATGTTTACAAACAAAATAAATATCTCTGCCCCTGTGGGCTTATATCCTAATGTGGGTAGGCCACTGATAAACAACAGATGCACGAAATAAGTTCATTATATAGCACATTAGAAGGCAGTAAGTATTTTGGAGAAAAAGGAAAAGTAGAGCAGTAAAAGAGCAATAGGTTGTGGTAGGAGTGGGCCTGAGTAGGATTCACTGAGAATGTAACATTTGAGGAAAGGTGGAAGAGGTGAAGAAACTTGTTATCTAGGTATCTAAAGGAAGAGCATTCCAGCAAGAGGCCACAATCAACACAGAGGTCTTAATTAACATTGGAACCGTGCCTGGTGCCTAGTTCAAAGAAGAACTAGGAGGTCAATGTGGTTAAAGTGAGTGAACAAGGAAAGGAGAATGGTAAAAGATGAAAAAGTCTGTGTATTAATTTTCTATTTCTGAGTAAAAGAATTTAATCTGTATTCAGCAGCATAAAACTATATCCATTGTTTTCTTATAATTCTGTAGATTGGAAGTCTGGGTGAACTTGACTGGGTTGTCCGCTTAGAATCTCTTGAGGTTGAGTCAAGGTGTCAGCCAAGTCAAGCTTTATTGGGAAGGTCTGTGAAAAAAATCTGCTTTCAGGTTGTTGGCAGAATTTTTCTTTCTTTTTTTAGTTGTAGGACTGTACTAGTTAGGGTTATCTGGAGAAATAGAACTAATGCAACAATAGGAATATGTACATATATATATGTATACACACATACATATATATAAACACACATACATATATATACACACACAAACATATATACACCTACATATATATGTACACACACACACACACAATAAGGGATTAGCTCATGTAGTCATAGAAGCTGATGGCAAACAGCAGTTGGCAGCTGGCAAACCTGAGGCCCAGGAGAGCCAGTGGTGTAGGTCCAGCTGAGTCTATGCAGGAAGGCAGGAGAAGATTGATGTTTGAACTTGAAGACAGAGAGAAGAAGCAAATTCTCCCTTACTCTGCTTTCTTGTTCTATTCAGGGCTTCAATGGATTGAATGAGGCCCACCCACATTGGAGAAGACAATCTGTTTCACTCAGTAGTCTACAGATCCAAATCTTAATTTTATCAAGAAACACTCTTGCAGACACACCCAGAGAAATGTTTAAACACATGGCACTCAATGACCCAGTCAAGTTGACACATAAAATTAACCATCAGAAAGACAGAGGCATTGATTTCCTGACTAGCCATCAGTTGGCGGCCTCTCTCTAGTTCTAGAAAACACTCATATTTCTCATCAGATGGCTCCAAATTTATGCCAACAACAGCACATTGAATCTTTTTCACATTTGGAATCTCTTTGACTTCCTCTTTTGCAACTTCCTCTTTCTTTAGGGGTTAATGTGATTGGGCTAGACACATTCATGTAATTTTACTATTTTTTTTTTATGTAAGAGAACTTAAGTGTAGGAATAATGTCAGGAGGTAGATATCATGAGGCCATCTTAGAATTTTGCCATTGTCAGAGACACAATAGTGGACAAATCCTGTAGGGCTTTGAAGACCATTTTAAAAGCTTTGACTTTCACTCTGAGAGAAAGAGGAACCTCTGAGAAGGATGACTTAATCTGATTTATGTTTTTGTATGATTGCTTTGCTATTAAATAGACTCAAATTGTAGCTGGGTAAGCATGTTACCTTCCAGTAACACCAGGGAAGGGGAGTGAAGCAGACCACTCGTTCTATCTCAGTGGCACTGGGTGGAGTGGAAGCTCAGTTCTCCTTTGGACCCACTGACACTAATGAAGTTAAAACAGGATGGTGACTAGTACCACCTAAAACCACCTCCTTCTGCTTCCTTGCACGTGGGAGTGGGGGGTAGAAGTCTAGCTTTCTGATTGGACACTGCTGACATTACCCTGGCAGGCAGAGGGGTTTGCAAGCCAGCCGGCTTTCTCGTTTCTCCTTCTACCTCATTGCCACTGGAGGGGGTGGAAGTTCAGCTTCCCGCCCAGGAGTAGAGGAGCATAATGCCATCTAGTGACACCTTATTACAGCTTATGCTGGGTGAGGTTTTAAGTTCAGCTTCCCACTGGAAAGTGGGGTATCAATAAGTTGCACCTTATACCTCCTTGCTCTGCCTATTTGCTGTCAGATAGGGATGGACCGTCATGCCAGGTGACCTGTATTAGTCCACAGTACAACTTTCCTGAGGGAGATTGATGTGGCTTGGACCCCCCTGTCCTCTCCCATCAGTTCTGCCCATGTGGGCTTCCTTGCCTCCCAAGTCAAACTCTCCAATCTCTCCCTTGTGCCCCCCAGCAATCCACTGGAGACCTGGGGACATGGGATCCCGCCTGTGTGTCTGACTTGCTGGTGAGCATCTCGGGGAGAGCCAGCAGGCAAGGGACTCCCAGACCAGTACCCCTGAGTCCGCTGCAGGTCCCAAGGGGAAAGGTGTGTGTCTCATTCTCTGTGGGCACCCCAGACTGATGAGAGACAGTTATTCCTGAAAGTCTCAATTTATCCTCCCAACTGCAGTGGGTGGAAGAGGATGAGTGGAGGAAAAGATTCTGGATGGAAGAAGCGGGGAACCTTGGCTCCTGGAGTTCTCCTCCCTTGGAGGGAAGTCTGCCTAGGAGTCTAAGCCCTGGGATCATGCCAGTTCCCCACACAATTCAGTGTCAACCAAATTATTTGATATTTTGCAACTCATGAGATTTAATACTTTTTTAAAATAGTCTTTTATATCACAATAGTTATAGTACTTATTTTAATGGGGAAAAACTATAAAGAAATAAATCTGTAAAATGGTATGCAAATAAAATGTCCTAAGCACACTTCAAATGATTTACTTTTTCTAATTTAAACTTCTTATAATAATAACCTATCACATACAACTGTACATTTTCAAGTGTTTTCATGTATATTTTTCCTGTTAGAAGATCAAAACTTTGTGAAATACAGAGATCTTATTATTTTTTTTTTTTTTTGTAGAGACAGAGTCTCACTCCATCGTCCTCAGTAGAGCGCCATGGTGTCACCCAGCTCACAGCAACCTCCAACTCCTGGGCTTAGGCAATTCTCTTGCCTCAAGCTCCCGAGTAGTGGGGACTACAGGCGCCCACCACAATGCTGGGCTATTTTTTTTGGTTTTGCAGTTTGGTCGGAGCCGGGTTTGAACCCGCCACCCTCCGTATATGGGGCCGGCGCCCTACTTGCTGAGCCACAGGTGCCGCCCCAGAGATCTTATTTTATAGATGCTTAGGTGTGTAATTGAACTTGTCTACATTCACAAAACTAATAAGCATCTAGAAGCTTATTAAAACTAGAGCGCATCTGTTTGCTACAAGTAGTGTTTTGTCCATTAGATGGAGAGAAAACAGACAATGAAAAATTTAATAAACTAAACTAAAATTATACTTTGTATAAGCCAGAGTAGGATTTGAGTTTTAAAAGGATATTAATAATACTTTACAGAATACACATAGTTTACTAAATAATTGACATTCAAAAATTCACTTTAGGCTCGGCGCCTGTGGCTCAACGGGCTAAGGCGCCAGCCATGTACACCTGAGTTGGTGGGTTCGAATCCAGCCCGGGCCTGCCAAACAACAATGACGGCTGCAACCAAAAAATGGCCGGGCGTTGTGGCAGGCGCCTGTAGTCCCAGCTACTTGGGAGGCAGAGGCAAGAGACGCCCTTGAGCCCAGGAATTAGAGGTTGCTGTGAGCTGTGATGGCACAGCACTCTATCCAGGGTGACAGCTTGAGGCTCTGTCTCAAAAAAAAAAAAAAAAAAAAAAAAAAAGAAATGTGGAATTCAGAATCATTTACTAGGCCAGAAGATCACTTTAATAACAACTTAGCATACTAATAACTTTTATAATTCTTTTTTTTTTAAATTTATATAGATAGAATTTCACTTTATGGCCCTCAGTAGAGTGCATGGCATCACACAGTTCACAGCAACCTCCAACTCCTGGGCTTAGGCTATTCTCTTGCTTCAGCCTCCTGAATAGCTGGGACTACAGGCGCCCGCCACAACGTCCAGCTATTTTTTTGTTGCAGTTTGGCCGGAGCTGGGTTTGAACCTGCCACCCTCGGTATATGGGGCTGGTGTCCTACTCACGGAGCCACAGGCACCACCCCTCTTTACAATTCTTATTATTTAAGTTAAAATAATAAAGGAGGAAATGAAGTAAAGCTTTTACGATAGCCTGAGGAATTTTTTGGTTATATACCATGGAATCCACAAGGATAATCCTGAATAAATTCTTATCAGATCAGTCTTACAACATTTTCTAAAAGGTTTGGTTAAATGAATTAGTATAGAAATTGACTAGACCACCCACACCAAACAAACGTAGCTTCTAAAAATATCTTCAGGGCTGGGCACAGTGGCCCACGCCTGTAATCCTAGCACTCTGGGAGGCTGAGACAGGTGGATCACTTGAGCTCACGAGTTTGAGATCAGCTTGAGCAAGAGTGAGACCCCTATCTCTACTAAAAATGAAAAATTGAGGCAAGAGGATCCCTTGAGCCTAAGAGTTTGAGTTTGCTGTGAGCTATGACGCCAGAGCACTCTATCGAAGACAGCAAAGTGAGACTTGTGTCTCAAAAAAAATCTCCAATATTGACAATGTGTATTATTTTTCCTTGGCTGAACTATTTAAGACATATTAAACATTAGTTATTTTTATGCTTTCACTATATAAAATGTTTTCATTAAGCTGAGAAAGGAAAAATATGCTGTATATTACCCCAGTCCTGTGTTCTATGCAAGAAATATCTCAAACCTCAAACCCATAGGAAGTAGTAGATATTATGAGTATTTCCTATCATGAACTTAATATAAATTATTGACTGTTATAAAATTTGCTATGTGGTAACAGTATACATTAATCATTTTTAAAGGTCAATTCCCTATTTTGTTAGAATGTTTTTGATAAGCATTGTTTTCTAAAGTATATATTTTAATTTCTTTTTAGGTGATTCTTATTACTTTAATAAGCAGATATGAGTATTGTTTATGTATTGAGGATCATTAAAGTAATTATATCAATAAAAAAGGAAATTAGTATAATTTGCTTTTTCTCCTTTGGTTGAGGAATTAAGAGAGATACAAATCTCACTTAAAAATTTAAGATGCACGGCTCGGCGCCTGTGGCTCAACGGGCGAAAGCGCCAGCCACATACACCTGAGCTGACGGGTTCGAATCCAGCACAGGCCGCCAAACAACAATGACCACTGGAACCAAAAAATGGCCGGGCGTTGTGGCGGATGCCTGTAGTCCCAGCTACTTGGGAGAGACTCACTTGAGCCCAGGAATTGGAGGTTGCTATGAGCTGTGATGCCACAGCACTCTATCCAGGGTGACGGCTTGAGGCTCTGTCTCAAAAAAAAAAAAAAAAATTTCAGGCTAGGCACAGTGGCTCACGCCTGTAATCCTAGCATTCTGGGAGGCCAACGGGGTAGGATCGCTTAAAGTCTGGAGTGACTTTGAGACCAGGTTGAACAAGAGCAAGCCCCCACCTCTATTAAAAATAGAAAAATTAGTGCAATGGCACAATGTCTGTAGTCCCGGCTACTTGGGAGGCTGAGGCTGGAGGATCGCTTGAACCCAGGAGTTTGAGGCTGCAGTGAGTACGATGACACCACTCCAACAAAAGTTAGACTGTTTCAAAAAAGAAAGAAGGAAGGAAGAAAGGAAAAAAAGAAATTTCAAACTAGAAAAAGCTTGCCTCGGCCTCCTGAGTAGCTGGGACTACAGGCATCCGCCACAACACCCAGCTGTGTTTTGGTTGCAGTTGTCATTGTTATTTAGCTGGCCCAGGCCGGGTTCGAACCCACCAGCCCCAGTGTACGTGGCCGGCACTATAACCACTGTGCTGCGGGCACTGAGCCTGAACTCTCTTCTTAAAGAACCTTAAATAACCTTGTTTGGTTTCCCCTTACCATTTCAATACCCTCCTCCCTTTGCTCTTCCTTCCTTTCTTCTTTACCTCCCCGCCCCCTTTTTCTTTGACATTATAAAGTAGTGTGAGAGAATGGGAGTGTTTTGAAATCTGAAAAGTTTTCAGTGATATTTTAGATTTTACTAGTTTTCAAAGCAATTCACAGAAATGTGTCAACCTTAGACACGTAATTGCCCCTTTGCTATGTAGGCAGCAATACACACCCAACATATTTATACTGAAAATTACCTTTATGACTCACTACAATCAAACAAATCAACGCTCATTTGCCTGTTTATCGTATAGCAAAGCCTAGGTTCCTAAGCGTGCACCCAAATCACATTTCTTTCATTAACCCATTTGCTCATTGACTCATTCATCAACATGTAACAATTCAGTGAACACCTACTATGTGTCAGGCACTTTTCTTAGCCCTTGGTATACAGTGATATTCAAATAACCTCATAGTCTGGTAGGGGAGGTAGGTGGGCAAATAAATAATGATGCTGGTAAATGTTCCTAGAATCAATCAAGGAATTAGCTTAGGAACATCCTTCCAGAAGAGATGCAAGGCTGGCCTTGGAAGGCGGCTAGATCTTCATAGGCTGGAGGTAGGGGTGCAGGTGTGGGTGGCGAGAAGCGCTTCCTAGGGAAGGGGCCACTTGTACAGACACCCTGGGCTAATGCCTGCAGGCTGAGGCAGGGTTAGAAGTGATGGCAGACGAGGCTGAAGACGGACAGGGACCTGAAAACAGAGGGCCAGGCCAGTGAGGACAGACATTACCGCAGGCAGAGCTAACAGTTGCAAGAATAGGATTAAACTTTTATTATCTAGCGAGGAGGAGAACAGACTAGATGAAGAAGCAGGTACAGAGACTTATGAAATATACAGGTAAGAGGCAGTGGAGATGGGAATCAGATCCTTGCTCTTCCTGCCTGCCCCCTTGTCCTGGGTTTAGTATGCGGAAGGAGCTCAGCTGTTCTTGAACCAATGGCCTCAGCATTTTGCTGTTTATAAATTACCATTTTTTCCTATAGAGGATTTTCCGTTTATACGTGTTCCACTTCTCTGTATCACTATACTTTCTTTTTCTTCAGGATTCGATTCTTGAAATAGTAGGAGTGAACAGTAGTATGAGGAAACCTGTCTGTGACCTTTGAAGGGTATATTTTCTTACAGTTTCCCCAGAGTTTTTCCTGGCAGAGGAAGCCCTGGACATTCCCGGCAGATGGAGCTAGACCGTGTTGTCTCTAGTTTGGAATCTGCCAAAGCAAGAGTTAACTCAAAAATGTTAATTCACAGAATTACTAATGACATTTTTATATTTTGGCCCAAGAAGATGTGCAATTAGAAAGTAGTTCGGATTTCCAAATTTTGGTGAATTATGCATCCTGCAAGTCTTTTTCTTTTTCTGGGATAGGTATGATTTAATTCACAGTAGAGATGTACAACACCCCCACATTTCATTTCTTTCAATATGTCTTTAAAGGCTACTTTTATATTTAGGACGTCTTTTAGGATAGAATGATCTCAGATTGGTCGGTCCAGTTGTGAAGGATGCCATCTGAAAGATTTGTCTCTTTACTAGATTCTGTTTGCCACTGTCACAGACATCTAATTGAAAACTGAACAATAGGGGAATTTATCTATTTTCCCCCAGATAGCTCTATATTTGCTTTGTTTAGATTAAATACTGAATTTCCTCAAATCTAGCTGAGTGTTACGATTTTTTATCCAGCGAACTAGTTTCATATAAAAATACTTCAGAATTCTAAGATTTTTCTCCCTTTCTTATTTTCTCTTGCGAAGGTTTCAGCTATGTGTGCCGCAGATGCCAATTTTACTGTCATATGCAAATGTGCAAACATCATGAAGTCTTTCCTGATCTGCCTCAGCTAGGTGAAATTAGCGGCTTCCCCGTTTGGGATCCACTGCGGACGGCCCAAAGGGTTGGTTGCAGAATCCGAGTCCCCTGTGTGTGTGTAAGCTGCTTGTGGGAAGGAAGTTTGCCTCCTTGATCTTTGAATCCTTACATCTTGCATAATACTTGGCACGTTGTAGGCCTTCAGTTTGTCGTATAATTGATAATTATCCCGAATTTTATATCATATCTCAAAATAAACAACTTTATGTGGTTGGTTAAGTTGTCTGTATGTGTAGCTCTTCCAGTGTTTAGAATCATAAACAGTGTAGTTCAGCGATGGTTTAATATAGGTTGTCCAGTAAAATCTATGGGACAGTTGCACTTGGAAATTTTCCAAGTCAGTTATTGACTCTTATTATTTAAGCCAGCCAGCTTCTGTTTCTTGTTGAAGTTTCTTTATTTGGTTATCTTACTATATACATGCCTAAAATTCAAGGCAAAGATAAAAAAAAAAATGCCCATTTTAGAGGACAAAATTTATGAATCCATATAGTACAGAGTAGTAGACTTTTCTAACTTTTAATTTTTATTCCTTTTCTAAAATAACTTTTAAGTATAGTTAAAAATTTGTTTTTTGATAGGTAATGATATTTCACAATTTTACAAGTATAGAAGATTATACCGTAGAAAGTAGAGCTCTGCCACAACTCTGCCTGTCCAATTTTGGTATCCTTCCAGAAATATTCTACACATATATTAAGCAAATGCATATACATACATTAAAAATAATTATGCATTTTATATTTGTATTAACAGTAACATTGACACAGCCATTAACATCGCTATATGTATGCATGCTGTTTTTTTTCTCCACGTAATATATCTTGGTTCTTTTGTTATCAATTCATCTTTTTGTTTCTTTTTAATCAGAAGTTATGGAGAGGAAGTAATTTGAACCCTTTGAGAAAGCTTGAAATGTTTCCATGCATATAACAGAGAAAATAACAGCTATGAGTGTTACATTGTAGACCAGCGTTATCCAACAGAAATACAATGTGACCTATGTAGGTAATTTTAAATTCCCTTATGGCCACATTAGAAAAAGGAGAAAGAGGCTGGGCACAGTGGCTGATACCTGTAATCCTGGCATTTTGGGAGGTTGAGACAGGAGTTCAAAACCAACCTAGACAAAATAGCAAGACTTTGTCTCTAGAAAAAAAATTAAAAACTAACCTGGTGTGGTCAGGAGGCTGAGGCTGGAGGATTGGTTGAATCTGGTAGTTGGAGGTTGCTCTGCTCTATGATGTTGCAAATACACTCTAGTGCATGTGACAAAGTGAAAACCCCTATCTTAAAAAAAAAAAAGAAAGAAACAAGTAAATTTAATTGAATAATATATTTGGCACAGGATATTCCTATTATTATAGGATTATTATAATATTATATTATTTCAACATGTAATCCATAGAAGGAATTTTTTTTTTTTTTCGAGACAGAGCTTCAAGCTGTCACCCTGGATAGAGTGCCGTGGCATCACAGCTCACAGCAACCTCCAATTCCTGGGCTCAAGCGAGTCTCTTGCCTCCGCCTCCCAAGTAGCTGGGGCTACAGGCGCCTGCCACAACGCCCGGCCATTGTTTGGTTGCAGCCGCCATTGTTGTTTGGCAGGCCCGGGCTGGATTCGAACCTGCCAGGTCAGGTGTACGTGTGTGGCGCCTTAGCCCGTTGAGCCACAGGCGCCGAGCCACATAGAAGGAATTACTAATGGACTATTTTACATTCTGTAAATTTTCTGTGAATCAAAATTTAGCATC
>CAUYRH010046069.1:0-23792 GCA_963574655.1 Perodicticus potto
TGATGGAATGGAAAAAGGCAGACACATAAGAATGACTGATCTTGCCCCTCCACTCTCCTCGGTGAAGAGAGGGTAATCAGTGGGACCACACCTATGATTCATCTTACAAGGGTACATGTTAAATTTACTAAGTGTAGAATATAAATGTCTTAACACAATAACTAAGAAAACTCTGTGAAGGCTACGTTAACCAGTTTTATGAAAATATTTCAAATTGTATATAA
Source organism: Perodicticus potto (assembly GCA_963574655.1). Classification (NCBI taxonomy): domain Eukaryota; kingdom Metazoa; phylum Chordata; class Mammalia; order Primates; family Lorisidae; genus Perodicticus; species Perodicticus potto. The sequence goes on from CAUYRH010046069.1 coordinate 225, forward strand.
AACCAGCACATCGTACTTCATGATTGCATTAATGAACACAGCTGTGATTTAATAATAATTTTAAAAAAACAGTTGTAGGGAATTAATAATGTAGTGGCTTAAGTCTAATTAGTTAACAATGGTTGTCAACTTTTTGGTTATATTATAAAATAAATTGTGAGTGGCAAAAATTAGGTAACATAACTAATTAGGTAACCTACAAGTTAGGTTTGTAACCATTTGGCATGAACCAAACTACAAAAAGAAGGCCATGTTTTCTTGTTACCCCAAGTGTCCTGGGCTGATGGAGCTTTTCTGGGCTTCAGTGCAAAAACCCATGCTGTTATTATTGAACACTAGAAGCAATAGAAACTAATATCCAACACATGCCCCAGCCATTGCTTAAATTATCCAGTTGGGCGCAGAGAGAGAAATTAAAAAGTAACCCAGTGAGCATGTGGATTTTTTGAAAACAACAACCATTTTAGCCCATCTAAATTGCAGATTTCTTTCAAAGGAGCAGCAGTAAACTCTTTAAAGATCCAACTTCAATGTTTCTGAAAGATAAAACAAGTTGGCGGTAAAGATGGTAAATCTGCCTTGCATATTGAGACAAGCTCCAGGGTGTCAGAGCTTGCCGGAAATCAACAGTTTTCCATAGTCTGGCTGCAAGGATCATAGACCCATGCCGTGTTTTAGAAAACACTCAGATTTTATATATTCTTTCTTCATTTCTGTCATTCCAACAAACAAATAATAAAATAAACAATGGCAAGTCTTTGAAAATTAAAAATGGAACGAATGAAAATTAAAAACAAATGTCTTAGAATGGGATGTTTGAGACCAAAGAGCTCCCAATTCCCCAAAGCGATGTTCCTTTCATTCTGCTATGCAGTAATGAAATCTCATTTACCAGCATAATATGAATACATGATATTTGGAATTATGATGTGGTAAACAAATTAATTTTAGGATTCAAAATCTGCACAAAACAACCCTCGCTAAAAGATGTTTACAATGCAGGGCTCTTTACAAGGATCCAAACTAGAAAGAAATGAAGTGGGTAATAATCTTTAGCCAGTTCTCCCAGTTCAGGGAAGAGGCACAGTCAGAAATAGTAAAAGCATATCTTTTAAGTATCACCATTAGTTGGTTTTAGATAAATCAGCTACTCATTCGTGTGTGTCAGTTCAGATACATTTAATCAGTGAAGTCAAGGGAGGGGAAAAAATAGTCTGTCTGAGTTTTTTCCCCCCTAATGGTTAAAAGTTATTCAAAACTCTTAGATCTAAAAGAAAAAACCTAAAATTTTATTCAAAAAAACCTTTTTAGATGTTTGCACATGCATGATATATACTGCACTTTCAGTATATGCTGATATATACTGAAAAACATTAATTCAGTTAATACTTTGCAACGAACTGCGGTTTATTGTTTGTTTGTTTTTTTTCTTTTTTACTAGCAGGAGATGATCCCTGGATAAATTAAATAAAGAAGATCCAAATGATCCAAGAATGAAAAGAGCAGGAAAAATTACAAACGTTAGAGGAATATAATGACAAGGCTGAAGGGATCTGGAACCAGGAACTGAAAGGATGAATTATTGATTCAAGTCTACCCACAAATAAATCCTTGGAGATTTGTTACAACTGGTGAGAAAATGCTCAGAATGAAATCAAGCACCAGTGCTCAACTGATCCACAAAAGATTTGAGCTACTTATTTACTTAGATAACTTTTGTGTTTGGTGAAGAATTTTGCTTTCAACTTCTTGGCTAGGATTTTCCAATGCTATTAAGAGTCTGAACTAATAATCACTGTGCCAACCTGCTAGACTATGCTTGAATAGATACAATTTGCACCATAAATGCAAACAACTAAATTTTCACCAAGAATTAAGATAAAGGGACTCTAATCTTGCTATGAAGCAATCACTTAAAAGTTCTCTCTTGACAAAATTAGTTATGTAAAAGAAAATAATCTTGTCTGTATTTTTCCTTCTGTAAGAAGATTACCTTTTTCCTTCAATTTTTTGGAGAATCAAGAATTTTTTGAAAATACTTGATTTAGGTCATGTGTAAATTATTCGTTAATCTCTAAAAAAGTTTTCTAAAAGTAAATTGCATATTTTTGTAAAAGATGATGTCAGTTAGTCAGAGGCCTTGAACTGAATTCAAAACCAATTGCATTAAATTTTATTTCTCTGCCCCTCAGATATCAGAGCTTTAGAGTTCATTAATGTTTTCCAGAATATAAAGTCTGTATGGCCATTGAATTTCTTTATGTTCAAGACATAAAGAAGTAAAGATGAATAAAAACAACAGTGAAATAATATCCAGAATTTTCACAGCAACGAGAGAGTTCTAGTCATTTGGCAAATTGTAGATAGTTGTGAAAGTGGACATGTGGGCAAGCCAAAGCCAGAAATCCTGGGGCCAGCTCTCACCTCAACTTCTTATTAGCTGCCTGATTTTAATTTCTCTGTCTCACTTTTCTTATCCATAAACAGGATTAATAATAATACTTTCACTTACAGGATTGTGATGAGAAAGCTTTGAGATAATTCTTTTTTTTTTTTTTTTTTTGAGACACAGCGTCAAGCTGTTGCCCTGGGTGGAGTACTGTGGCATCACAGCTCACAGCAACCTCCAACTCCTTGGCTCAAGCTATGCTTCTGCCTCCGCCTCCAAAGCAGCTGGGACTACAGGTGCCTGCCACAACGCCTGGCTATTTTCTGGTTGCGGCCATCATGGTTTGGCGGGCGGGCTGGATTCTAACCAGCCAGCTCAGGTGTATGTGGCTGGTGCCTTAGTCGCTTGACCCACAGGTGCCGAGCCCATTGAGACAATTCTTAAGTGATGTGTGGTACATTTGGAGGAGCTGGAAAAAATTAATGACTTGTTATGAAAGTGCCTATTATCCTGGCATACTGTAGAGAAGAAATTGTGGGTAAAGACAGCACAATACTTGCAAGATCACACTTTTTATATTTTTGTATTTAAGTTTATGAAGAGTTGAGTAGTATAACCAGTCAGAAAATTATCATGAATGCCAGCAACTTGACATTTACATTAAAATATCTATGCTTTAAATCATGATACCCATTCTGCTTGGCTTAAGTGATCTAAAAATTCATATATTTATTGATTTTAATATTTAATTAATTTCAGTACTCCCAGGAATATACCAGATTGAAGCTGGATAAGCAGCCTTCCTGAGTGCAAAAGGATGAAACTAAACAATTCTTCTTTGGTGTTAAAAAAGTATGGCCAGCTGTGTAAATATGAAAAAGAGAAAACCAAAAGAGAAAAAAAATCAATACTTTTGAGTCAGCCTCTTTATGTACTGGGTATAGGCAGTGTTGATGTTGGTGTGGTTAATGTGTTACCTTGTACACACTGTCCATCCCTAGCATGGCTGCTCTGTGAGTATTGATCAGGCAGCACATGCTAAACAGTGTTTAGAGTTACCGCACAGTTTTCTTCCAGACACTGACCACACTGAGATAGTGGATAAGTAAAAGGAAGTGAAGATTAATTTTTCAAACTGAGTGAAAACCTCCAATGCTAGAAATAGGTCTTTTATTTTTAAGCCTGTGGCATATTATTCATCTCGTGATACATGGCAAATCTCCAGAACCCTAAATTGTAGGTTTAGTGAAATCAAATGAAGTAGATTGATTCTAACCATATAAGATATGTTTTTTGTTTTTGTTTCTTTTTTTACTGTGCAGTAAAGTTTTCCTTATCCACTTATCACGTACACACTCAGAGTATGACTGTGATCAGCAGGAATGACTGGCGTCTATGGGGTATTATATTGAGTTACCAGGTGAGAAATTGTGAAAGAAGCTAAGAACTATAATAGAACATAATGAGAGCTAGAGTATCTTTTGTAATCCAAATGGCATAATGGGAGTAATATCATATTTAATATCAACATATACAGAATGAAATGAACACTATTTGAGTGACAGACACACCTATAGTCTGGATGGAACCATTTCAAAAGCAATTCATGTAACCTAAAGCATTTGTACCCCCTTAATATATTGAAATGAAAATTAATATATATGAAATCAATAAGCAAGCTGCTGAGAAAATTGAGGACATTTATAGAATGAGTTATATATGTCTGAAAAGTAAGTCAATTTTTCTAATGTATTTTGCCACATAGCATTTGAAAAAATAAAATTGCAATTTAGTAGCACAAATCTTTGCAAACTGTAACCTAAAATACATATAAAATACAAATTAATTCTATCTTTATAATTAGGTCACCTTCTTAATATATCAGCATGATTTATGTATAACACATATTTATAATTTCTGGCTGGCTTTCCCGCTGTTACCTCAATATTTCAGGTTTTTTCAGTTAGCATATACTTATTGTAACAATTGAGTAAACTTGAATTCGGACTGGCAACTAAAAGACTCCTGGAAACGATTAATAAATTCATCAAAGTCTCAGGTTACAAAATCAATGTACACAAATTAATAGCTTTCATATACAACAACAATCGTTAAACTGAGAATCAAATAAAAAATGCAGTACATTTCACAGTAGCAAGAAAGAAGATAAAATCCCTAGAAATATATTTAACAAAGTGGGGGAAAGACCTCTATAGGGAGAACTATGAAATACTGAGAAATCACAGAAAATATAAGCAGGTGCAAAAACATCATGTTCATGGATCTGCAGAATCAACATTTGTTAAAATGGATATAGTACCCAAAGTGACTTACAGATTCAATGCAATCCCTATTAAAATGCCAGTGCTATTTCTCCCTAATCTAGAAAAAAATACTTCTATACTTTGTATGGAACCATAAAAGACCCTGAATAGCCAATGCAACCATATGTAATAAGAATGAAACAGGAGGAATCAAGGTCATAGTAACCAAAACAGCAAGGTACTGGTATAAAAACAGAGACATGGATCAGAACAGAGAACTCAGAGGTGAAACCACCCTCATATTCCCAGACAAAAACATACACTGGGGAAAAGAATGCCTATACAACAAATGGTGCTGGGAAAACTGGACAGCCACATGCAAAAGACTGAAACAGGATCCACAACACTCACCACTCACAAAAATCAGTTCACAATGAATGAAAGACTTTATTTAAACCTAAAGCATGAAACTATAAGAACTGTAGAAGAAACTGTTGGAAGAACTCTTATAGCTATCAGCATGGGTAAATGGTTTAAAAGATCACAAAAGCAATCACGGCAACAACAAAAATAAGCAAGTGGGACATGATCAAATTAAAAAAGTCTCTGTACAGCCAAGGAAACAATCAATGGAGTAAATAGACAACCTACAGAATAGGAGAAAATTTTTGTATACTATACATCTGACAATGGGCTGATAACCAAAATCTGCAAAGAATTCAAACAGCAAGAAAAATCAAACATCCCGATTGAAAAGTGAACAAAAGACATGAAAAGAAATTTTTTAAAAGCACATAGACAAATGGCCAATAAACACATGAAAAAAATGCTCAACATCTCCAATCATCAGGGAAGCGCAAATCAATACCTCAATGAAATATCACCTAACTCCATTGATAATGGTTCTTATCAAAAAGTCTCAAAACAACAAGTGCTGGCATGGATCTAGAGATAAAGCAAGACTTATACATGTTGCTTGACTGCAAACTGGTATAACCTCTACGGAAAATAGTATGGGGATACTTCAAAGAGCTAAATGTAGATCTACCATTTGATCTAGCAGTCCCAATATGGATCATATACCCAAAGGAAAGAAAGAAATTTTTTCAAAAAGTCACTTGCACTCAAATATTTATAGAAGCACAATTTGCAATCTCAAAAATGTGGAAACAACTCAGTGCCCCTCAATACATAAATGGGTTAAGAAAATACGGTATATGTGGAACATGAAGTACTACCCAGCCATAAAAAAAAAAAAAAAAAAATCACCATTTAGTATCCTTCCTAGCAACCTGGATGGATCGGGAGAGTGGAAAAGTAAATGCCATGTATACTCAATACTAAGTAGGAACTGGTCGATCAACAACTATGGGCACATAGGGAAGTAAAACTGAATAGGTATCAAGTAGATGGATGGAGGAGGTAGGATTGAGTAAATTCGCACCTAACTGGTGCAATGCACACGTTCTGGGTGAAGGGCATCCCTACGTTTAACTTTAAATGTACAAAAGCAAATTAGGTAAATAAAATGTTTATAACCCTGTAATAGTCTGAAATTTTTTTAAAAAGTCCTACCTGAGAGAGTGATCCCACATGGATAAAAAACCAGTCATTACTACAACTTTAAAAATTCTATTTATATTGAATTATAAATAAAACATAGCTTTGCAAAACAAAAGGTAATTGCAATTGATGTTTTGTAATCCTGTATTTCAATTGTGAAATAAAATGAGCCACTTTGCAAAACATTTGATAAAAACAGGGAAAACAGTACACGTTTTCTAGGGACTAAAATCAATTTTATAACTAAGTATTAATATAAATTGATGGCATTTGAATAATTAAAGTCTCCTACTTGCCATTTTTGCCTTGTGCCAATATTGCATATTAGAATAATTGAAATGTGCAAAGGTGCAGAGAGCAAAGAAAGCTGTATGTAGCACATGATTGCCAATGGGTCAAGGAAACATAAAACTGAAGGGTTACTTGGTTGATGGTTTATCCAAAAAAGGTTTCGAATTAAATTGGATAGAATCTACCTCCCACTTAGTTGTCAGTTTTACCAACAATTACAGATGCTTATACCGGGGATTGTATTATATACCCTATTCAGGAGAAAATTAAGTTTTTAATATTTTAAAGTGTTACCACTTCCTCTTTGGGTTCCATACTTCTCAATAATCATCATAAAATATTTATTTTCACCAAGACTATTTCAAACTTGTTAACATAGAATAATTATAAAAATTTAAATAGTATATTATCTATCAATACAAAAGATAATTTTAATAAGAACCAATTAGTAGCACTTTAAAAAAATTCTGGGTTAAAAGGCATATGAGAACTCTATATGCTTTTTCAACTTCTTGTGAATGTTAAAGTTTTTCAAAATTAACAATAAAGACATTCAAAAAAATTATTTTGAGCTCTAGATGTAGGAAAATACTGTGAACCACTGGGAAGAATACACTTAAAATGAAATTCATGCAGTTTCTTGGGTAACTGAAATTAATTAACTTAATTTTACCAAGTATTTATTATGTAATGGCTATCTATCAGTCTTAGATTCATTAATAATAATGTATAGGCCAAATTATAGATGATAACTAAGCTTGTCTCTCACTACTTACTAAATTCTTTTTGGCTTACATGCAGTGTCAAGCTGAGAACAAGTAAATGTGAAACTTCATCCTCAATATTTCCCATGTCCCAGACTCTTTTATAAACTTTCTATTTATCATTCAGATGTGTAATAGGCACCTTCATTTTACAGATCTGAAACTGAGCTATTGATATCTACCTTCAAACCAGCTCTTCGATAGTCTTCTCAGTTAATGTCATTTGTTGTTGTTGCTCTAGTTCCCCAGGTCAATAAACTTTGTGTCATCCTTTTTATGGTTTCTCCTAAAGCTCTGCTTTCAAAAATAAACCAGAAGTTGAGCATTTCTCCCCACAGTTACTGTCAACACCTTGGTCCAAGTTGCTGTTATTTTGTTCCTGAATTAGCCCAATGAACTTCTAACTGGTATCTCTTGCTGCCTTCATCCCATGTCACCCATTTTCAACACAGTGGCAAAATTATGCTATCCTTCCTTTAGATCTTGCTCTTGGTAATTCCCCTCCTCCATTACCTTCTGATTCCTTCCTCTGCCCCTTACCCCCTTTCTCTCACCCCTAGTCACATGGTCCTCTTTGCTGTTTTGTAAACATGTCATAGGGTCCTACATGCTATCACCTCAAGGCCTTTGTTCTAGGTTTTCTTAGAACATTCTGTCTGGAATCATTTTTTTCATGTGACTAGTTTCATCAATCGTCCAAATCTTTAGTCAACAGTTGCCTACTCAGAGAAGATGTAGGTAACCTACTCAGGACTGTCTGATTCATAAAGAAAGAAAAACCCTTGATTCACCTGTCTTCAAGATGTGTGACCAAGGAATTGGGACAACCATTGGGAACCCCTCTTTTCCCCAGGTTTTTAATGGATCTGAAAGCAGCAAATGGAAGGCTAAAGTAGGGGGAACTTTCAACAAACTCACAAGTCTAGTGGGGACATAAATTTGGAACTCAGGGTCAATTATGGAGGATGAATCCTGGGAGTTTATAGTAGAGTCTGAAGTGATCTACTCTTAGAATAAGTATATAAAAAATATACAATATACTGGTTTCCAGGGGTACTGAAATCCTATTTCAAAGTGTCTCATATTCCTTATGAATTAACATAATGTGTACTGCTGACTTGCCCTTCAAAGTTGACCACTTTAATACGTTATTATTTTGTATGGCATGAACAGAAACTGTTTTCTAAGGTCACATTGTATTTCTTGTTTTGTGGTTGGTTGTGTTATTTCAATAGTTAATCTCAGTATATACCTCAATTCTCAGCCCATTTTACTCTGAAAACTGAAACTGGGAGAGATGCATGTATAAAATTTTGTAGTTACATTTAGTTTTTATAACAATTTTGACATAATAATGTGCAAAGTTGCTAGATGTATATGGTTTAAAGCACACTGTTGGGTGGTGCCTGTGGTTGAGTGGGTAGGGTGTCAGCCCCATATAATGAGGGTGGCAGGTTCGAGCCTGGCCCCGGCCAAACTGCAACAAAAAAATAGCAGGGTGTTGTGGCAGATGCCTGTAGTCTCAGTTATTCGGGAGAATGAGGCAAGAGAATCGCCTAAGCCCAGGAATTGAAGGTTGCTGTGAGCTATGATGCCACAGCACTCCACCGAGGGCGATAAAATGAGATTCTGTCTCTAAAAAAAACAAAGCACACTGTTGATAACTGCACTATGACACATTCAGTGCTTATTGTGATGTTTCTTTTTAACCTTTTTTATCTTATGGTGGGGAATTCACTTTATCATTTGTTGCTCCAAAAACGAGTGCACTTTGAACTGACAGTGGTTGAATAAGGGCCTGTAAAACTTAAGTAATTTAAATGTATTGTTTGAACTGATACAAGAAATGAAACTAAATTAAATTTGGCTTCTTTAATTGAATCCTTGTATATTTTTATGTGAATGCTATCAAGTAGCATGCAGCTCTGAGTGGCTCACTTTCTAATCAACATGTCCTCAGCTCCAGTAGTGAGAGCTGGAAAATACGACTGTGCTACTATTCCCGCCCCCGTCATCTTTTATCTGTGCAAATTTGAACAAGTAAATTAAGATCCACCAGTGCAGATCATCATCTATAAAATGAGAAATGCATTTGTATGTTTTACACATGCTGTGGGAATTTTACATGTTTATATGTGCAAAACATCTGACATAATGATGATAACAAAAAAGCCAATCAACAAGTATTAGCCAAGATTACGTCTTTTACTTCATGCTGGTAAAGAAAATACCAGATTTGGTTTCTGATCACAAAGTTTATGCAATCACACTGGGGCTATGCAGTGGGTTGAAAGGAGGTCCCTCAAATTATATATTTACATCAGAATCTTAAGATGCATAAATTTTACCTTATTTGGACAAAATTTACATCAAATTCTTCTGATGTATAAATTTTACCTTATTTGGAAGGAGAGTATTTGCATATGTAGCTAAGTTAAGGATCTTGAGAGAAGAAGATAATCCTGGATTATCCTGGTGGGCATCTCTTATCCTAGAGCCCTTATAAGAGATAAAGGGAAAAGGGATATTTGAGATAGACAGAAAAGAAGACAGAAAAAGAAGCAGTAGAGGCAATGTGGCCATGGAGACAGAGATTGGAGTGATGGGGACACAAGCCGGGGAATGTCTGGAGCCATCAAAACTGGAAGAGGAAAGAATAAAATTCTCTCTCACAGCTTAGAAGGAAATGGGGCCTTTCTGATGCTTTCAGTTTAGACTTTTAGCCTTCAGAATTGTGAGGCAATAAATTCCTGTTATTGTAAGCCACCCAGTTGGTGATGATTTGTTATAGAAACTCTAGGAAACTAATACATAAGATGAGACCAAGCTTCATCTGTAGTGACAATTTATTGGAGAGTGTGATGTATAATGTATGCCTGTATAAAAACATCATATGTACCCTCACACATACCCTATAAAGATATACATTATACATTATAATAAATTATATATATATATATATATTTTTTCTGGCTGCAAATTGAAAACTAGTTTTTTGTTTTTAAATTTCACAAATTAAGTCCTTTATTCAGGCATTTAGATACAATTACTTTTTTTTTTTGAGACAGAGTCTTACTTTGTCACCCTCGGTAGAGTGCTATGGCTTCACAGCATACAGCAACCTCAAACTCTTGGGCTCAAGTGGTTCTCTTGCCTCAGCCTCCCAAGTAGCTGGGACTACAGGCACCCACCAAAATGCCTGGCTATTTTTCTTGATATCAGGTCTCTCTCTGGCTCAGGCTGGTCTCAAATGCCTGAGCTCAGGCAATCCACCCCCCTCAGGCTCCCAGAGTGCTAGAACTGCAGGCTTGGGCCACTGCACCTGGCCTGCAATTATCTTGTTCTATTACACAACAGACAGGACTAGGGAAGCTGATATGAATTATTACTCTAAAAGAGTTTATAATCTAGCAAAGGTCATTGTCATGGAGTATGAAATTAGATGCAATTTACAAATCATACCTGAGTCACTGGTGTTCTTTGAAATAGTGATAAACAATTTAGAAATTAATTTAGAATTTATCCTATTAATTTTGGCAAAATAAACTGATAACCTTGTTAAAGTAATGAATTGCTTATGTGTCTGCATACACACATGCATAGCTGCATAAGGCTTTTCCCAAATAAAGTCTTTACAAGTAAATTAAATGCTAAAGAGCAGCTGACAGCATCTATAATTTAAATTCTTCCTTGCTCTCCAAATGGGGACTATGCTGTCATTACTGGAGAATTTAAGTAGAAATTAATTTTTACCAAGGGAATTAAAAAGTTCAATTCTTCTGGTGGAATCATTTTCATTGAATAAAAATTCATAAAAAGTATTAAAGAGCATCCCATGTGGGAGAAGTAGAGATTGTTTTGCAAACATTTGTTGCAGTGGTATGTATATATCAACTGCATCATGATGTAAGAGGAATTATCTGGTCTGTGGCTAAAACAAATTGAAAGCCAGTGGTTTAGACCCTAGCATACTTTTGTTGAAGAATCTGTAGTAATCTCTTGAACTAAAACCGATCTTAGCCAGGCACAGTGGTCCACTACTGTAGTGCCCACTCAGAGAGGCTGAGGGAGAAGGATAGCTTGAGGATGAGAATTAGAGAAACCAGCCTGGGTGACATAGGAAGACACTGTCTCCTTTTTTTAAAAAAAGAAAGAAACTCTGATTTTCTCCGAAAAATATCTGAAGAGCAGAACAAAATAATTTTTTAGGTCACAATGTCTCATTTCAATTTTCTGTCTTAAACCCTGGCCAAAGTTTCCAGCCAAACACATGGTTGACGGTATTTGTTATCCTGGTATATTCCTTTGCTTTAGCTGCTGATTTGTTTGATTATTGGAAATGCTTCCTTGGACGTCAAATGATATAAGAACTTTGAAAAATATTCCAGGTTGCCTGGAAAATTAGTCATTGTTCAGTATAAAATATTGTATTTTTCATTTTTACTTCTTTATAATTATAAGCATTGAATATTTAACTGTAGAACTTTAAAGTCTATTTACTTTAAGAATTTATATTCCAATTATACAATCTTCTGAAATTATTATAGATAGCCATTTTTATTGTTTTGGATTTAAAACTTACTTATAATAGGACAGCGCCTGTGGCTCATCAAGTAGGGCGCCAGCCCCATATACCAGAGGTGGTGGGTTCAAACCCGGCCTCTGCTGAACTGCAAAACAGAAAAATAGATGGGCGTTGTGGTGGGCACCTGTAGTCCCAGCTACTCAGGAGGCTGAGGCAAGAGAATCGCCTAAGCCCAGGAGTTGGAGGTTGCTGTGAGCTGTGTGATGCAACGGCACTCTATCTACCCAGGGCAATAAAGTGAGACTCTGTCTCTACAAAAAAAAAACAAAAACAAAAAAACAAAAAACAAAAAACAACGTACTTATGATAAATTATAACTGCTCCAATTTAATTGTAAACTTGTATACATTCTTTCCTCACTATATACTTGCTGTTCATTGCCGTACATGTTGTCTCCCTTCTCAAATAGATCATCTTCCTGGTTATTTATTCACAGGGATAATCAAGCACATGTTCAAGAACCTGATTCCTCTGAAACAGCCACAGACAAAATGGCAATGGCCATATTAAAGATATGTTTTCTGACTGACTCTCACTCCACTCTCTTATGAAAGTTGTCTTGTCACTCCTGTAATGTGATATGATGAACGTCAAAATATCTCTTTGCTCTAAATTATGTTCATTACCAATCCTTCTTCATTTCTTAAGGTATTATGTACAACTGGGGCTTGTTAAAATAATTCCCGCCTACTAATAATCTATTTAATGAGTCCCAAATCCCTTTCTATACCCCTTTTTATTCTTTTGCTTTTATGAATAAAATTTTTTCTGAGAACAGAGAATCAAATTCGTCTCGTTAAAAATAATGTTACAGCAAAGTTACTATGCTCAAGGATAAGTTAGGACATACTTTAAAATAACTAAAAGAGTGAAATTAGAATGCTTCTAACACAAAGAAATGTTTAAATGCCTTAAGAAATTGTAGTAGATAGCCCAATTACCCTGATTTGGTTAATTCACATTGTATGCCTGTATAAAAATATCATGCATACCCTACAAAGATATACAACTATTATGTACACATAATTTTTAAAACAATGCTACTTTTGACCCAGAGAGGTTGAGGTCTGTTTACTTGCAGTTACAGGCACATGTGCATGCGTGAGTAGTGTGTGTGTGTATGTGTGTGGTGCTGCCCTTCTATAATTATACCCACATTACTCCTTCCCTAACCCCACTAAGCCCTAGAAAGCACTAACCAGTTCTCCTTTTCCAAAATTTTGTCTTTAAAAAAACGTTATATAAAAAAAATTATATAGCATGTAACAGATTGTGATTAGCCTTTTGCACCCAACATAATTTCTTCCAAATTTATCCAAGTTGTACAATAATTCAGTATTCAATAATTCAGTATTTTTTGAGTATAACATGGTATGGATGTAACATAGTTGCTTCAATCATTCACCTGTGAAGGACATCTAGATTCTTCTCAACTCTCGGCTACTAAAAATAAAGCTGCTATGAACATTCTTGTATATATTTCATTTCCTGGGATAAATGCTTAAGACTGCAATTTCTAGTCCCTATGGTAATTGTACTTTTATCAAGAAACTGCCAAGCTATTTTCGAGGGATTATAATATTTGGCATTCTGTCCCATCAATGTATGATTGATCCAGTTTCTTCACATCATCACCAACATCCAGTGTTGTCACTATTTATTTTTCTGTTTTTAACTTTAGTCATTCTTATAGTTGTATAGTTATATCTCATTATGGTTTAATGAGCTATAACTTTCCCCTTATGACTAATGCGTTAAATATATGTCTTATACTTATTTTTCATTTTTGTATTATAATCAGTACAATGTTTTTTCCCAGATTTTGACTATTTTCTAATTGGATTGCCAGTTTTTGTTTCATTTTGTTTTGCTGACTGTTGAGTTTTGAGGATTCTTTATATATTCTTGATACTCTTTTTAAGATATATGGCTGTAATTATTTTCTCCCAATCTTTTTATCCTGTCAACAGGGTCTTATTCAGAACAAAACATTTAAATACTGATAAGGGCTAATTTATCGAATTTTTCTTTCATAAATCCTGATTTTAGCATCAGATCTAAATACTCTTTGCCTATATCCTAAAGATTATCTTCTATTTTTCTAAAGGTTTTATGTGTTACCTTTAAGTCTGTGATCTATTTTGAGATTTTTATTTATGCATTTTAAGACCTAGCTAGAAATTTTGTCTTTTTATTTTGTCTATGGGTTTCCAATTATTCCAGCACCGTTCTGTTAAAAGACTATCTTTCCTCTATTAAACTGATTTTGCAACTTTGTCAAAAATTAATTGAGCGTATTTTTGCAATTACTTATTAATGCTTGTCTTTATATTTTAATCTAAATTGTGATAATATTTTTAAGGGAGAATGAGCTTCAGAGTTCGATTTCTTCTTAAATTATTCAGACTATACACCCTATTTGCATTTAGTGGGTATTCTACATTTTTTGAATCCCTGGTGTTGTGGAGAAGAAATTAATAACATATGAAACTTATGACTCAATTTTTAACCAGTTACAAATTCAACATGAGCTTTGAACCTTCATGTAAGACAAATGCTGAGTAAATTTTAAGGTAAAGAAAATCTACTTCCTTTTATGCTCACCACATTGCCATTTCAGTCCCAGTTGAAATTTTTTAAAAAATGAACATTTTAGGACACGCTCATAAAGTGTCTTTTTTGGTGTCTTCTTTTACAATTTGAGACAGGAAAAATACATTAATTTGGAAAAGTTGATTTCTATTCACACTTCAGGGTAAACTTTTAGACTCGAAGGACTCAAGGCATTTCAATAAAGCTTTTGTAAAAAGAGAAAACTTGGGTGTTAGTATTAATTAAAGCACATCATTAAAACTTTGAGGAAATATTAATATTTTATTGCATATATGCAAGTGATTCAGTACTTTTTTTGCATTGCTAAGGAGTATTTAGTGGAAATATATAGTAGTCATTTTACAATATTCTACATATACACATATGCCCAGCTGACAGAAAATGCAGCTGATTTTTCAGAAAGAGCAATGGTATGTCAATCACATAAACAAGGCCTAAGATGAATTCTATTCATGTGCTTCTTTTATGTAATATCAGTTTTTATCACCAGAGTATACTACATTTTCCAACTTCAAATCTTTCTTTCCTGCTAAGATGTAAAAAAGGGAAACATTATTAATTTTATTTACTACTATGCTATGCCGGGTAAAATGCCTTGTGCATAGTTGCTAATGATTAATAAATAATAAATATGTTAAAATAAATGCAAATTTTGAAATTATATTTCTCATAGTCTA
The DNA here is from genome assembly GCA_963574655.1 of Perodicticus potto. NCBI lineage: Eukaryota > Metazoa > Chordata > Mammalia > Primates > Lorisidae > Perodicticus > Perodicticus potto. Next base: position 15,371 of record CAUYRH010046069.1, read on the forward strand.
GAACACAATTAATATTTTATAAAACTCTTGTGGATTTATTACTCATTAAATTTTGTCAAATATCATCTATACTTCATTCAAGAGAAACATTTTCACACATAATATTGCTATTCAAAAACAAGCAGGCTTATATTTGTATAGAAAAGAAATTATGACACAATTAGAAGTGAAAACCACATAAATCTCTACTAGATGAACTGTAGAGTGCAAAAAATAATTCAATTTTTATTTATCTTTAGTTTGCCTAAATCGGGAAGGTTGACTTATGGACCCCAAAATAATGTTTTGCACCCGGAAAACAATGTCACTCTTGTAAAGATAGCATAGGGCTTCCTTTCCCCAGTGTACATTATTGTCTGCTTTGTTGAAGATCAGTTGGTGGTAGGGAGATAGTTTTATATCTGGATTATCTATTCTGCTCCACTGGTCTACGGCTCTGCTTTTATACAAGTACCAGCTACTATAGCCTGGTAGTATAATTTGAAGTCTGGTAATGTGATGCTTCTAGAGTTGTTATTTTTACTGAAGATTGTTTTGGCTATGCATATGCAAAAGAGTGAAATAGGACCCCCTATTTCTCACCATATATAAAAATTAATTCAAGATGGATCAAAGATTTAAATGTAAGGCATTAAACCATACAAATTCTAGAAAAAAATTGTAGGATTGTAAGACAAACTCTTCCAGACATTGGCCTTAGCAAAGAATTTGTGACTTTAAATTAAAAAACATTTGCACAGTAAAGGAAATAACCAATAGAGTAAATAGACAAGCTACAGAGTGGGAGAAGATATTCACAAACTATACGTCTGATAAAGGGCTAATATCTAGAATATGCAAAGAACTCAAACACATCAGCAAGAACCAAAACAAACAAGCCCTTTAAAAAGTGGGCAAAAGGTGGTGCCTATGGCTCAAAGGAGTAGGGCACCAGCCCCATATGACAGAGGTGGCAGGTTCAAATCCAGCCCAGGCCAAAAAAAAAAGTGGGCAAAAGACAAGAACAGAAGTTTTTCAAAAGTAGGTAGACAAATGGCCAACAGATATATGAAGAAATACTCAACATCACTAATTATCAGAGAAATGAAAATTAAAACTACAATGAGATATTAACCTACTCCTTTCAAAATGGTCATTATTAGAAAGTAAAAAACCAATTGATGCTGGCATGGATGCAGAAAGGAACGCTTACATACTGCTGGTGGGACAAGAAATTAGTTTATGTCTGTGGACAACAGTACGGAGATTCCTCAAGGAAATAAAATGTAAACTCACCATTCAACCCAACTATCCCATTACTGGTTATCTACCCAAAGAAAAATAAGTCATTTTATCAAAAAGACACCTGTACTAAAATGTTTATCACTGTACAATTCTCAATTGCAAAGATGTGGCATCAACATTAACTGCCCAGTGATTTTGTAGTGGATTAGGAAAATGTGGTATTTATACGATGGAATACTTCTTGACCATAAGAAAGAGTGAAAAAATAACTTTTGCAGCAACTTGGATAGAACTGGGGCCATTATCCTAAGTGATATATCTCAGAAATGGAAAAATAAACACCATATGTCATCCAATAATAGGGAGTTATTGATCAGCACATATGGGCGCAAAGAGATGTAAAGGACATTGGAAATCAAGAAGTGGGCAAGGGAAGCAACAGAAGAGAGCAGGGGTACAATGCAACCTGTCAGGTACAATGAACACTATTTGGATGATGGGCACACTAATAGCCCTGACTTAAACATTATAAAAGGTATTTCTATGACAAATACATTTGTATCCCCTTAATATTTTGCATTTCTTTTATTTATTTACTTTTATTTTTTACCTTATTTTATTTTTTATTTTTTTTATTATCTTTATCATTTTGACACATTGAGACAAGAAGTTGCAGCCCTTAAAGATCTGAGAAATTCAGTAGAATCCCTCAGTAACAGAATGGAGCAAGCAGAAGAAAGGATTTCTGACATGGAAGACAAAGCTGTCGAACACTCTCAAACCTCCAAAGAGCAAGAGGAATGGAAGGCAAAAACAGATCACTCTCTCAGAGAGCTCTTGGATAACTCAAAGAAAACCAATATTTGCCTCATAGGGATCCCCGAAAGTGATGAAGCAGCCTCACATGAAACAGAATCCCTTATTCATGAGATTATGAAAGAGAACTTTCCATACATGCCAAAAGATTCTGAAATTCAGATATCAGACAGTTTCAGAACCCCAGCATGACTCAACCCCAACAAGACATCCCCTGGGCACATCATAATTAAGTTCACTAAAGTAAATATGATGGAGAAAATTTTGAAAGCAACCAGACGCAAGAAATCGATAACCTACAAGGGGAAGAATATTAGAATAACTGCAGATCTCTCTGATCAAACTTTTCAAGCAAGAAGAGAATGGTCATCGGCTTTTAATCTCCTAAAACAAAATAACTTTCAACCCACGATCTTGTATCCAACTAAACTGAGCTTCATTTATGATGGAGAAATTAAATATTTTAATGACATCCACACGTTGAAGAAATTTGCCATAATTAAACCAGCTCTCCAGGATATTCTCAGACCTATTCTCCACAATAACCAGTGTAATTCCCCAATGCAAAAGTAAACTCATCCAGAAACTTTTTATCAAAGTCCAACTCACACAGTGACAAAAGGATTAAAAATGTCCACTAGATCTTCTCAAGATTTATCATTGGTTTCAATTAATGTGAATGGTTTAAACTCTAAAGAGGCATAGGTTGGCTGACTGGATACAAAAACTCAGGCCAGATATCTGCTGCATACAAGAATCACATCTTACCCCTTAATATTTTGAAATAAAAAAAGAAAAGATGGCACAGGATGCTTGTGCAAAGGGTCTTTAAAATGTAAAGGAGCTATCTTTTGAGGGCAGGATCTGGGTGATTGTTATCTCCTTTATGCATCTCTGTAATGTTTACATTTGTTTTAAATATGCCACATATTTTACAAAAGTAAAAAATACATTAAAATCCATCAAGTCCAAAGAAAATCCATTCTTAATATGTGAATATTATAAAAGATAGGAGTACTTGGTCTAAAAATTTATACACATGATAGTATCTCTGTTTTAAGAGATGTTTCACATTGTTGTTTACACTGTCAATTTTCTTATTTTTTGCTTCTGTAGAATACTTTTTATTTTTCTTGTTACCATCTCAAATTCTCTTCCTTCATATTGTAAGAGTGGCTTAGGGAACTCAGTTGTCAGTGTCTCTATGAAATAATTCAAAGCCAAGACAATCTATGGAGTAAGAAGGAAGGAATTCTGACATTGTTAAAGACAAAGAAAGAATTTTAAATAAATAAAAATACTCTTTTTTCATTAAAACTCATGCCATATACCACTACAACTATATGTTTTAAGGAGATTGTATTTCATCCAAGAGAATTAATTATTATTACTAGAAAAAAATAAAAGTACTAGAAAAAGAGGCTCAGTGCCTGTAGCTCAGTGGTTAGGGTGCCAGCCACATACACTCGAGCTGACAAGTTCAAACCCAGCCTGGGCCTGCTAAACAACAATGACAACAAAAAAATAGCCAGGCGTTGTGGTGGGCGCCTGTAGTCCCAGCTACTTGGGAGGCTGAGGCAAGAGAATCACTTAAGCCTAAGCCCAAGAGTTTGAGTTTGCAGTGAGCTGTGACACCACGGCACTGTACCAAGGGCTACATAGTGAGACTCTGTCTCAAAAAAAAAAAAAAAGCATGTTCAGGACACTAGAAGTTCTTTAGATAGATTAAAACTCCAATGACTTTTGAAATCTTCCACCCAAAAGTCACTTTTTTTAGAAAAAGAGTTTTAAATGGTAGTTTTCCTACCACTGTGAAAGCATCATAAAATATTGATCATCCTTTGGTTTGGTACCTGTAGCACAGTGGTTATGGTGCCAGCCACATACACTGAGGGTGGCGGGTTCGAACCTGACCTGAGTCAACTAAACAACTGCAACAATAAATAAATAAACAATTTAGGGAAGAAAAAAACACTCCAGAAAAATTATTTTAGTTAGTGTCCTTTCAGAGACTCAGAAAAGTCTAATATCATAAAGAAGAGCAAGTTGGGAATGAAAAAATATCAGTGAAAAAATGTAAAATTGACTAGACAGCTTAGAAGCAAAATGTGAAGAAACCCCCCACAATATTGTGCAAAAATGCAAGAAATTGGGGGGGGGGGGTGAATGGAAACAGAGGGGATAAATTTAAGATCCCAGTTCAAACATTAGGAATCCCAAGGAAAAGTGAAATGCAAAATAAAACCAACAGAAACAGAAAATGGAAAGAAGAAAATTATCAAAAATATGTAAATGTCTGAACACAATAACTAAGAAAATGTCATGAAAGCTATGTTAACCAGTTTGATGAAAGTATTTCAAATTGTATATAAAACCAGCACATTGCACCCCATGATTGCATTTATGTACACAAGCATGATTTAATAAAAATAAATAAAAAATAAATAAAAATAAAAAAAATAAAACCAGGGGAATTAACATAAAGAGAAAGGCAGTGCTAGGATAGCATGTTGTGAGATATATCAGTTCTAGAAAGTAACAGGCTCAAACTAGAAGAACAATTATAATGCTGTCCAGTTTTTACCCATTGACGATGTGTAAGAAATTAGAAAGTAAAAATTAGAAAATAAAATCCCTTGAAAATGGCATTTTTTTACCTTCTCGCCCATTATGTGAAGGGATTTTATCCTGGAAGCACAGAAAGTTTCTTTATGGTTACAGAAGAGAAAAGAAATGTTTTCCATTTATTCCTGACAGAAGTTGGGAATTAGAATTGGGGAGTGGAGCTGAAAAGTGGGAAGAGGAGGAAATACCTTCATCTTTCAGAGAGAGAAAGCAGGAGACACTGGCTAAAGTGTAGGAAATTAAAAAATAAAGGTTGGAATACGTATGCTTAAAAACATAAAGACAACCAACAAATGCCTGGGCGGTGGCTCACGCCTATAATCCTAGTAATCTGAGAGGCCAAGGCAGGCTAATTATCTGAGCTCAGGAGTTTGAGACCAGCTTGAGCAAGAACGAGACCCCTGTCTCGAAAGAAAGAAAAGGAAGCAAGGAAGGAAGGAAGCAACTAGCTGGGCATTGTGGTGGGTGCCTTATAGTCCTAGTTACTGGAGAGGCTGAGGTATGATGATCACTTGAGCCTAAGAGACTGAGGTTGCTGTGAACTATGATGACACTACAGCACTCTACCCAGGCCACAGAGTGAGATTATCTTAAAAAAAAAAAAAAAAAAAGACAAAGAAGTCAGGGGTCCTCTGTAATACTAACAGCACTGCTGTGTTAGATCCCATTGCCTCTTACCCAGCTCCAAGTTGTTCATGTTTATTGAATCATTTTCTTTTTTTAATTAATTAATTAGTTAATTAATTACTTTTTTGAGACAGAGTCTCACTATGTTACCCTCTGCAGAGCGCTGTGGTGTCACAGCTCACAGCAACCTCCAACTCTTGGGCTTAAGTGATTCTCTTGCCTCGGACTCCCCAGTAGCTGGGACTACAGGTTCCCACCACAACGCCTGGCCATTTCTTTGTTGCAGTTGTCATTGCTGTTTAACTGGCCCAGGCTGGGTTGGAAACCTCCAACCTGAGTGTATGTGGCCGGCACCATAACCACTGTGCTACGGGCACTGAGCCTATTGAATCATTTTCAACATTATTATTTCCTCAATCTTAAAAAAATTATTTTACATCCCAACTTCCCTTTCCAAATGCAGCTCGATTTCTCCACTGCCTTTAGTGCGTGTAGAAAACTACTTTAAAGAACAAACCCCTTGTCTCAATGCCTCTCCTTCCAACCTACCTTAAACTTTCTCCAGACTTTTGCTCTTATGATTCCACAGAAATTATCTTCATATTGCTATATCCAATGGTTAAATTTTAATTTACATATTACTCAAACAAATAGCAACATTCAATGTTGTAGAATCACTTTCATCTTTAGCTTCAAAGATAGCATTTCCTCCTTTTATGTTCCTCCTATGTGCTGCCACTTATTTTATGTCTCTTTTTGCCTGTCCCAAATCTCTGAACACTGGAGGACCCAAACCACTTCTTGATCCTCTTGTCTTTTCAACCTTGACTGACCTCAACAAGTTTTAACATTTTAAATACAACCTATCCTACAACTATTATTACTACCTGTATGGCATCTTCACTTGGGTCTATAATAATTCACACCAATAAATCACATCTTCTGGTTTCTTTTCTGAATGTATTTATCTATTTTTTTTTTTTTTTTTTTTGCAGTGTTTGGCCAGGGCTGGGTTTGAACCCACCACCTCCGGTATATGGGGCCGGCGCCCTACTCCTTGAGCCACAGGCACCACCATGAATGTATTTATCTTCATTTGTTCTTTGAAAGGTTTTTGTTTCTAGTCCTTATCTTATTTTTTTTTTAATTATTTTTTATTGAGTCATAACTGTGTACAATGATTCAAGCTTAGAGTACAGTGTGCGGGCTTCCCATACAATCGGAGATATTTTTATCCACCTGATTAATGTAACATTCATGATATTTTCTCATTTTCTATCTAGTCCTTATCTTAAACATTGTTATTGTTGTTAAATTTTAAGTCTTTTTAACTTTGTGAAGGCAAAAAGTGGAAACCTATTAAACAACACACGTATATGTAAAAAAATAAATAAATAATAATTCACACCTTCCCCCTCCCACATACACACTCTTTTTTCTCACTTCATTTCAACCACACATCTTTTCTTGTATTCATTCCAGCAGGTCAAGTATGTTCCACCTCAGGAATTTACACTTGGCCATTTTCTCTAACTGAGCACTTTTCCCTTTGATCAGTGTTTTTCAAACTTTTTAATCTCACAGCACACTTGAACCTATGCTTAAACTTCTGCAGCACATTTAAATTACATTGATTTAAAAAACAGTTTAAAAAAGAACGTACTTACTGTGCTTTGAAGTTCTTTCACAATAATTTAATTAGTGATCTTTAAAAATGTTTGCGGCACCTAAGAGCCTCTCACAGTACACCATAAAAATCACTGTCCTAGATATTCACATAGCTCACTCCACCATCTGTTTCAAGCTTTTGCATAAATCTTACATTTTAAGAAGGACCTTCCTTGACGATATACCATTTAATAAGTTAAAACTCTTCTCTCTACCCCAGCATTCACTAACTTTTCACCTGTTTGTTTTCCTCCTTAGCATGTAGCACCTTCCAAACTATTGTATTTCTTCTGTGCACACTGAAATGGATAAGATTTTCTTTGTCTCACTCAATGGTATATCAGCAGCTCCTAGGGCAGGACCTGATACTTTATCGGTGCTAATTAAATATTTGTAGAATGGATAAACAAAAACAATGCAACTATCAAAATTTGGGAACAAGAGAAGGTACATGTTCTGTTGCTGAGGTAAGGCCTCATATTTTATAGTTAGGAGCCAAAAGATAATGTCTATAGTAGGTCAATGAATGAATAGCAATAAATAAATTGGTAAGTATTGAAAAATTGAAAGTTTTCAAAGTGATTGTCTTTGGGGAATAGGAAAAGTGAGGCAGAGATTATTGTTTTCTATTATAATACACTTGGTAATGTTGAAATTAAAACTTTCTTATGTTTATTTTATCAAAGACACACATAGAATTCCTTATACATCAGGTACTGGAGTGGGTGTTACGGAAATGTAAATAAAAAGAGTCATTCATAGACTTGCTTTAAGTTTCATTCATTATAGCAAAAGAGAGAATAAAATAAGGTGGATTTGTGAACAATTACACTTTCTCCTCAAAGAAGAGTTCTCAAAAAGCATTACCAAGAATGATTAGACTGAAAAAAAGTCTTCAAAGTTGAATGCTGAAATAGCAACAAGCAGCACTCATCTGGATGTTAAGAGAGATCAGCTCATCCTGCTAAGTCTGTAGATTAGGCAGTAATTTGACTCTTTCAAGTGGCTGCCTTATAGGACTTCCCTAACCTTACTCCAATCCCTCCCTTAACATCCCAGGTCAGAGCGTCCTGGAAGAAGTAAATGGGTAGGGTGATGGGTAAGCTACTGAGTTCTGTTGAAGAAAGAAGGGGATACTGAAAAAGTTCTAAAATTGGCCTGTGAATTTGTTCAGGCCTACGATAGAGTTTGTGCTTGAAGCCCATGTACTCTGTTTTGATATGAGGACAATTAATGACAATTATTGACACGGTGGGGGTGAGGGAAGGGAAGAGCAAAGAGAGAAAGAATGAGGGAGGGGTGGGGAAAGGAAGAGCAGAGAGAGGGAAGGAGCGAGGGGGGTGGGGTCTTGGGGCCTTGGTGTGTGCCACACCTTTTGGGGGCAAAACTCGATTGTAAGAAGGACTTTACCCAAAAAATGCAACTAGGGTAACATGGTTTCTTGTACCCTCAATGAATCCCC
>CAUYRH010046071.1:0-10682 GCA_963574655.1 Perodicticus potto
TCAAGTCATTTGTACATAGACCATACACATATTTACGTCATCATGGGATTCGTTGTGTTGATTATTTGTACAAATTGGAGTGCTTACATGCTACTAATCAACATAGCTTTCACCTCATTTACCCAATTACAGCATTAAGACTTTTGTGTTCTACACCTAATAGATCCAACTTGTACTTGCATTATGCTCCATAGGTGTGGTCCCCCTACTAACCCTCCCTCTATCAAACCAGCCCCCTCCATTCCCCTCTCCCTCCCCTTCCCTCCTTCATCCTAGGCTACAGTTGTGTTTCATTTTTCATATGCAAGTGTGAGTGATTATAAATTGGTTTCACAGTAGTTCTGAGTACATTGGATATTTTTTTTTCCATTCTTGAGAAACTTTACTAAGAAGAATATTTTCCAGCTCCATCCATGTAAACACAAAGGAGGTAAAGTCTCCATCTTTTTTTAATGCTGCATAGTATTCCATGGTATACGTGTACCACAATTTATTAATCCATTCATGGATTGATGGGCACTTAGGCTTCTTCCATGACTTGGCAATTATGAATCGAGCTGCGATGAATAATCTGGTGCAAATATCTTTATTGTCAAGTGATTTTTTTGTCCTTTGGATATATTGCTGATTTTAAAAGTAAAACTGTCAGGGAACAGTGAAAACAAATATGCCAGGTGTAGATGGAGTAGGAGTAAAGATCGGGTAAAGCCTAAGTTTAATAACTGTCAAGACATTATTTTATGGATATTAAAATTTCAGTAAAATTTCATAAATTAAAAATTTATGCATGGGAACTTCATACAAAAAAACCCCTTCAATTTATGGGTAAAATACATGAAAATGGTAAAAATAATTGGGTAGAGAAAGACTGCTTAGAAGCTTCTTTTCATATTCTTGCTGATGAAATTCTGATCAGAATGTTGGCAACTTATGAAAAGGAATGGCTGGTATAAATATTCATTGAGAAAACATTCTCATAGGTCCTGAAGGTCTGCTTCCCAAACTGCCACAGAATCATGAATCAGACTTTGTAGATAGACACGCCCCTCTTTCTAGGGAGTATGTATACTTTTATTTGCATTTCTCTAAAGCAGGAGTGAATTATGTATGTGTGGATATATGGCACTAGAGATATTAAACTACTTAATAAATTTTATTTCCAGGTAGTTTATCTTTCTCTCATTATGCGTTTATAGCCATGTGTGTTAATATTTGGAGGCATCGGAATCACTGAAAATATAATCTTTTAAAAATTTTAACCATGTTCATGTATGATGCAAGAGGATAAAGTTAAATTGAAACGAGTATTAATTCCTTTCCAATAATATGAGTAATAATTTTCCCTAGAATTGGTCAATTTAAAAATGTTTAGAAAACATAAAAACGATTTTTCACCCTGCCAAAATAAAGAAAAATATTTGCGGGGCTGGATAAGTGATAACTATCTTTAAACTATGGGCAGATGGTTGAATTTTGCCACCATTAATTAAAAAAATAAGAGAAAAGATTTGGAAATTTAGAGAGAGGCCTTGTTTTCTTGGAAGATTTTAAGTTTCGATTTTAATTATTCTGAATGAAGTTAAAGTGTTTGCAGACATATAAATGAAAACAGCCCTTAGTAAGCAGTAGGCGACTAGAAGCCTCCATAATTGATGCTGTATGTTTACAAGTCTCTTAATTCAACTGCTTTTGTTTCCTCTAGGGAATCAAATTTGGTAGTAAAGATGAAAATGTTAGAGAAGAGTTCATATTGAGATCAGCAAGAGAATTTGGGCAACCTCTGCTCACAGGTGTGTTAGTGAGTGCATTGAACAGTTTGGCACATTCTCTTAACGTGATAAGCTAATGGCCCTACTGGCATTGTATGTGACAATCCTGAATACCCTACAATAAATAGGTGTATGCTGTCATAACCTGGAGAATGATGCATGTTCTCAATCGGAAAAGGAGCTTCATCATAAATCAGCACTTGCCATTTGCAGTGGGGAAAATATGACACTAAAATAACTATTTATTTTGCATGTTTCTCAAAGTTGACACTCCCACATATTTCCTACTTTAGTTCAGTTTTATCCAATCTAAAGGACAACTCATTTCTTTTAAACATGCTTCCCGAATCTCTCCATGTTAAATATAGGAGAGGCAATACCATCCTAAATGATTCTTTCAACTTTAGTTGAAATAATTTAACTATGTTTGTGTGGTGCAGAAACAAACGTTCTGGTAGAATCTTACTTTTACACGGTCAACTACATGTCAAAAATGGGTTGGATACCCCAGCACTTGTGGTCTTGCTGTACCCCTTTTCTCAGGAGTAATGAATGGTTCACACAAAGACCCACTGCAAAGTTGGAGAAACCAGTCACTTTGTTCAAATAAGCTGAGTTCTTTAAAAAGGAAAATGCGCAAATATTATATCAAAATACATTCTGAGAATTCCAACTGGTGCAATACTCTCGGAAACAAAAGCTGAGGTTCTCAGAGAAGTAGAGATTTTCAAGGAAATAGAAGAGACGAGAAAACAGTAGAAACAGGATCAGAAAGCAGAAGTGTTAGTGAAGGAGAAAGGTAAATTGAAGTTTTAAAAACAGAATATTCTTCCAAAGATTATGGGAGGGAGATCTGGAATGATTCTCATATTATTTTAAGGTAAAGAGTTTCACATTGCTAACGCTTCCTAGGTTCACAATTCGCATACATTAGAACGTATAAGAATATAAACATAGGCATCAGGGCTTTCCAAAAAACTCATTGGTGGAGAAACACGTAGCAAATGTCCTGTGTGTAATACAGTAACATAAAGCCACATCAGAGATGCAGGTAGGAGCGGTGCTGGTCTTCTAGAATTCTTTTTATAATTGCAACCCCCTCCCCAAACAAATCAGTGAATTAAGTCAGAGGTGGACTAAATGACCCATGCATATTTGTTATACAATGGATGCTTTCTGTTTTTAACACATGATGTATAAAGATAAGTTTTTAAATGCTCCAGAATATTATCAACCCACATCATTTGTTATCACTAGTGCTGAATTCTTTATCATGATTCACACCTACGGCGTGCTCTCACGGAAAGGCATTTCACAGCAGATCATTTATCCTGTCCCTTTAGTATATACCAATCTCTAAAGGAAGGCTGAATTTATGGTTAATAAGCTCTGCGTAAAGATTTCTAATTGCAACCAGACTATTCTGAATAAAGAGGAAATAAAAACTGAACTGTAGAAATCAAAACCACTATAGATTTTGGTTTAATTCAGGTATATTCATCATAGTACCCTAAATAGCATGAAAACTATTCTGATGGATATTCATGAACATGCTTTTAAAACAACCGGTTTTCTCCAGAATTTATGAGAGTTTATGGAAATATAATCAAATGTTTCATCTCTCTGTTGCAAAGGCATGTTCTTCTTGCAGTTTTCTTTTACAGGCTTATAAAAACAAGAGTTTGAATATGACCTCTCTCGGCTAACACAGACAATAATTGGAGGGCTAATAGGATATGGAAAAAAAAAAAGGAAATGAAAGTTGATCAAATGAATGTTGTACTTTTGGCAACAAAGGTCTAATCACGAGTATCTTTTATTTGTTATATTTATCTCTGACAAGTTTATTTGGGATTAAAGAAGCAAGCTCGGTGCCTGTGGCTCAATGGGCTAAGGGGCCAGCCACGTACACCTGAGCTGGCGGGTTCGAATGCAGCCTGGGCCTGCCAAAGAACAATGACGGCTGCAACCCAAAAATGGCCGGGCGTTGTGGCGGGCGCCTGTAGTCCCAGCTACTTGGGAGGCGGAGTCAGGAGACTTGCTTGAGCCCAGGAATTGGAGGTTGCTGTGAGCTGTGATGCCATAGCACTCTATCCAGGGTGACAGCTTTTCTGTCTCAAATAAATAAATAAATAAATAAATAAATAAATAAATAAATAAATAAATAAATAAAATGGGAGTGCTGTGCACGGTGGCTCACGCCTGTAATCCTAGAGCTCTGGGAGGCCCAGGTGGGTGGATTGTCTGAGCTCACAAGTTCCAGACTAGTCTGAGCCAGAGCCAGACCTAGTCTCTAAAAGTGCAGACATCTGTAGTCCCAGCTACTTGGGAGGGTGAGGCAAGAGAATCACTTGAGTTCAAGAGTTTGAGGTTGCTGTGAGCTGTGACATCACAGCACTCTACTGAGGGCGACATAGTAAGAGTTGGTCTCCAAATAAATAAATAAATAAATAGATAGATAAAATGGGGGCGGCGCCTGTGGCTCATCAAGTAGGGCGCCAGCCCCATATACCAAAGGTGGCGGGTTCAAACCCGGCCTCGGCGGAACTGCAAAAACAGAAAAATAGCCGGGCGTTGTGGTGGGCGCCTGTAGTCCCAGCTAATCGGTAGGCTGAGGCAAGAGAATCGTCTAAGCCCAGGAGTTGGAGGTTGCTGTGAGCTGTGTGACGCCACGGCACTCTACCGAGGGCGATAAAGTGAGACTCTGTGTCTGCAAAAAATAAAAATAAAAAATAAATAAATAAAATAAAAATGGGAGTAATAGTAGATCTTAGTTTGTGGGGTTGTGAGGAAGGATTAAATGAGATAATAGAAGCCCAAGGTGCACTGTGAATTATGAGCTGTGACTGTGAAGATTTAGGAAAGGCCACTCTCATGGGTGGAGGTGGGAGGCAGAGACACTTTCTGGGAAGTGAAGTTTTCTTTACTTGTTCTAATCCGGGGATGCTGCAGAAGTCTCAGAGGGAGTGCCTTAAGAAATAAGCCCAGAGGCCCAGGCCAGGATCCCTCTAACCTTCTCACAGGTTACACTTTCCTGTCTGCTTCAAAGATTCTGGAACCAGACAGCCACGTTGAAGGTCGCAGGCGCGACTCCTCTGGCCAAGCTGGTGGGCGGTGCCCGCACATGCGGAGCCTGCCACCCACCGGGCGAGAGTGGTACTGCGCTGTCCCCTCCCACGTGCCTGGCAGGGACATGTTAGCTCTGCCGCCTTTCTGCGCCAGGCTGGAGAAGGGTCGTTGGCCTCATGGGGCTTACAGTCTAATGTAGCTAGTACGTGCCACGGAAATGCTGGTGGCAACTTCATAATCTGCTTTTTGGAAAAAGCTTTTGTGCTTATAACACAAGAAATAGGCCGGGCGCGGTGGCTTATGCCAGTAATCCTAGCACTCTTGGAGGCTGCAGCAGGAGAACCATTAGAACCTCGGAGTTAGAGACCAGCCTGAGCAAGAGTGAGAGACCCCCTCCATCCCCTACTCCACCCGAGTCTCTACTGAAAATAGAAAAAAGTAGCTAGACCTGGCGCAGTGGCTCATGCCTACAATTCTGGCACTCTGGAAGGCTGAGGCAGGTGGATTGCCTGAGCTCAGGAGTTACAGACCAGCCTGAGCAAGAGTGAGACTCGTCTCTACTAAAAATAGAAAAAAAAAACAAAAAACCGGTGTGGTAGTAGGTGCCTGTAGTTACAGCTTCTTGGGAGGATGAGGCAAGAGGATTGCTTGAGCCCAGGAGTTGAGGTTGCTGTGAGCTACAACTCCACAGCACTCTACCAAGGGCAGTAAAGTGAGACTGTCTCAAAACAAAACAATAACAAAAAAAGAAAGAAAAAAGAAATCATTTTAGATTTTTAAAAAAGGAAGAAAAGTAAAACCCAGACATAACTTCTGCTAACATGTGAGTATAGCCCTTACAGTATTTTTCTATGCATTTTACAAAAATGGAAGTACACATTTCACAAAATTTTGCAGCCTACTGTGTTGTTTTAAACAATTTTATTGAGATTTAACGTATAATACAAATGCATTTCAATATATCACCTTTTTACGTACCAGACATCTGCTTTGTTTTTAACTTAATGTAACAGTAGATGATTAATAATAATATAGCACATTGTCGGGTGGCGCCTGTGGCTCAGTGAGTAGGGCACCTGCCCCATATACCGAGGGTGGCGGGTTCAAACCTGACCCCGGCCAAACTACAACAAAAAAAATAGCCAGGCATTGTGGCAGGCGCCTTTAGTCCCAGCTACTCGGGAGGCTGAGGCAAGAGAATCACCTAAGCCCAGGAGTTGGAGGTTGCTGTGAGCTGTGACGCCACGGCACTCTACCGAGGGTGACAAAGTGAGACTCTGTCTCTAAAAAATAAATAAACAAATAAAAATAATAATAATATAGCACATTATTATTGTTGGGCAAGTCGTTAAGTGTTTTACACACGTTATGATGTTCAGTCCTCCCAACAACTCTAATAGTAGGCACTAAGATTTTCCTTATTCTGCAGATGAAGAAACTGAAGCACAGAAAAGTTAATTCATTTTTCCAGCAAAACCATCAGACACTGAGTGTTTATTTTGATTGTTTTGTGAGACAGGGTCTTGCTCTGTTGCTGCAGTGGTATGATCACAGCTCCCTGAAATCTCCAGCTCTCAGGCTCAAGGGATCCTCCTGTCTCAGCCTCCCAAGTACCTGGAACTATAGGCATGCACCACCACACGTGGCTAGTTTTTCTGTTTTTTATAGAGATGGGAATCTTGCTATGTTACCCAGGCTGATCTCAAATTACTGGCCTCAAAGCTATCCTCCCACCTCAGCCTCCCAAAGGGCTGGGATTATAGCCATGAGACACTGCATCTGGTTAGAGCCAGGATTTATTATTTATTTATTTATTTATTTATTTTTGTAGAGACAGAGTTTCACTTTATTACCCTCGGTAGAGTGCCATGGCATCACACAGCTCAGAATTCAGAAGAATCTGAAAAAATGAGGTCTCCGGGAGCTCACAGCAGAAGTAAGGAAATGGAATAATCCTTGTGCAGTGAATTTAAATATCACTGAAGGACCAGGGACCAGGTGCAGGATGTAACTAGGAAAGGCTGCCTGGAGTAAGTGAAAATGTGTGCAGACAGGTGGGATGTGTGCAGACAGAGGCAGGTAACAGGGTGGGAAGGACATTTTCAGTAAACAGCTAGCGTGAGCTAAGCCTCAGGTGGAGACAAGTGAATGAGCAGTAAGGAAAAATAATTGAGCCCCAAATTCTATGGAGTTGCAGAGATGGGTGATACTGGGGGTCTATCCTCCAAAGCTGACAATCTAGCTAGGCCAGTGGTTTTCAACCTTCCTAATGCCATAGCCCTTTAATACAGTTCCTGTAGACTGCAACCCACAGGTTTGAGAACTGCTGAGCTAGGCAGAGGGGTGGAGGGTGGGGATAGGAACTATAGAAATAAGTCATAGCCAGGCTTTCTACCTATACAGTCATATGGAAACTCTCATCTTTAGAAGATTGGCAGTTATTAGCCTCCCTTATAAATGAAGAAAGAAAGGCGAAATGGATTGCCCTAGGTCTTCCTGGGAGAGTTAAGGTTCACACCCAGGTGGCTCAGGATCCAAATCCCGTGCTCTGATATGCACAGCTATACTATTCAGCCTGTCTCAATTGTGCTGTCCCCTACCACCCCAGAGAACCAGACTCAGACCCAGCCTTCAATGCAAACCTCTAGGTGCATTGCAATCATGAGCCTTTCTTTTCTTTTTCTTTTTTTTGTAGAGACAGAATCTCACTTTATCGCCCTCAGTAGAGTGCCATGGTGTCACACAGCTCACAGCAACCTCCAACTCCTGGGATTAGGGAATTCTCTTGCCTCAGCCTCCCGAGAAGCTGGGACTACAGTGCCTGCAATAACGCCCAGCTATTTTTTTGTTGCAGTTCGGCCGGGGCTCAGTTTGAACCTGCCACCCTCGGTATATGGGGCTGGCGCTGCCCGAATCATGAGTCTTTCTAAATTGTAAGCTGACTAATCACCTCTCTCCTTGTTTAAAGTCAAGGCTTCTCAGTACCCTTTGGGTAAGAACCTAACTCAGCATGGCCTACAGGGTTCACACCCAGCCCCCGCCAAAAAAGACTTTGTCTCTAAAGAAAATTTCAAAATAAAAAATAAAATAACTGTTAGCTAATATCTATTATCCAATTAAGTACTTATAATAACCCCAATTCACAGATGAGTTTCTAAGAGGTGACTTGCCTTACCCATGATTACACAGTTCAGTAGCAGACCTAGGACTTGAACCTGATGCCAAGGCCTATGCTGTCTTGCCTCCCCATTGCAGAACCCCTCACACTGGTCGTCATAACCTGTTTACTTGTCAGTCTTTCCCTCTAGCCTGGGTGTTACATAAGGCTGCTGCTGTGGCCCTAATCTTAGGACACAGCTGAGACCCTAGTTGAATTAATTTAAAATGCTGAGCTGGCTCGGTGCCTGTGGCTCAATGGGCTAAGGTGCCAGCCACATACACCTGAGCTGGCGGGTTTGAATCCAGCCCGGGCCCGCCAAACAGCAATGATGGCTGCAACCAAAAAATGGCTGGGCGTTGTGGCGGGCGCCTGTGGTCCCAGCTACTTGGGAGGTGGAGGCAGGAGACTCGCTTGAGGCCAGGAGTTGGAGGTTGCTGTGAGCTGTGATGCCACAGCACTCTATCTAGGGTGACAGCTTGAGGCTCTGTCTCAATAAAAAAAAAAATGCTGAGCTGGACTGGGCACATAGCTCAGTGGTTAGGGCACTGGCCAAATGCACCAGGGCTGGTGGGTTCGAATGCAGCCCAGACCTGCTAAAGAAAAAAAAATGGCTGGGTGTTGTGGCAGGAGCCTGTAGCCCCAGCTACTGGGGAGGCTGAAGCAAGAGAATCTCTTGAGCCCAGGAGTTTGAGGTTGCTGTGGACTATGACGCCACAACAATCTACAAAGGGTGAGACTCTTGTCTCAAAATAAATAAAATAAAATAAAATGCTGAGCTGGGCTCCCATAGCTCAGTGGTTAGGGCATCAGCCACGCGGACCGGGGCTGGTGGGCTTGAACCCAGCCCGGGCCTGCTAAACAACAACAAAAAAATAGCTGGGCGTTGTGGTGGGCGCCAGGAGACCCAGCTACATGGGAGTCAGAGGCAAGAGAATCGCTTGAGCCCAAGAGTTTGAAGTTGCTGTGAGCTGTGATGCCACAGCATTCTACCCAGGGTGACAGCTTGAGACTCTGTCTCAATTAATAAAATAAATAAACAAGGGCGGCACCTGTGACTCAAAGGAGTAGGGTGCTGGCCCCATATGCCGGAGGTGGCAGGTTCAAACCCAGCCCTGCCCAAAAACTGAAAATAAATAAATAAATAAATAAATAAATAAATAAATAAATAAATAACATTCTGAGCCATTCAGATAAGTACAGAGGATGGAGGTGGTGGTCATAACACCCTGGCTTCCCCTGAAGCCTGTTAGAAAAATGCCTCAGTGCCTTCTCCTAGGATTTGTCTCTCAGTAGACAAATATTTATTGGTTCAGGAGCTAAACATGCTCTTAGCTAGGAGAAGCCACAGGAGAAGTAGCAGACAGGATGCCCTAGATGAGCTTTCCCCCAGGCAAGCACTCTCCGTGGGGTTTTATCCCAGGTCACCTCCTCCACCACCAGCAGTTTTCCCCAGTGCTGGTGAAGGGGGAAAGTTTATCCACCAGCTCCCTGTTTCAAGAAAATATCAGGATATCAGAGAGAGCCTTAGTGGCCTCAACACAAACGTAAACACCACCAGCTGCCAGAGAGGATGACGTCAAATCCAGGCCTAGCTGGCCATAGCCTTGGGGAAACTCCCTGAACAGAAAGGCTTGGTGCCCTTGGCAGGTGGGGAGGCACCACAGTGAGTGGCAGCATAAGCACCCTGAGGACACATCGAATGTTCTGTCCATTCTCAAGGATGACCTGAAATATTTTTGTTTTCCAAACCTCCTAAAGTCAGAAATTAAATAGTTGTTCTTTTTCTTGTTAATCCTTATTCAGAGCCTCAGATTAGTAGGAGTTTGACAGGATGACCTTTCGGAGTTGGCGTCATTCTTCCTGAAGCCAAGTCGATATTATATTGAGGCTTAACGAACTGGCTAGAGGACCAAACTGCTTAAGTCTCCACTTGCCTACTCACCTAAAGCTGTGTGACCTTAAGCAATTTCCTGCACATCTCAGAATCTCAGTTTCTTCATCTGAAAAATAGGGAGAACAGTATCTGCCTCACAGGATGGTGGTTGGGATTAATATATATTTAGTGAGTGTGTATCATGTGCCAAATGCTGAGGTCACACCAGTGAACAAAACATAGCCTCTGTCCCCATGGTGTTAGATAGAGGAAGGCAGATGATAAATGTATAAATAATTTATATAGCAGATGGTGGCAAGTATGATGAAGCTAGATAAAGCGCTGTCAGGAGGATAGAGTGTCAGGGTGGGGAGGGGATGTTTCACTTTAAGGGTGGTCTGGGAAGCCCTCCCTGATAAAATGACTTTTACATAGAGATTTGCATGAAATAAGGAAGCAGTACATGAGGTTATCTAGGAGAAAACTCCTCCAGGCAGAGAAATGAGCTTGTGCAAAGGTCCTGCCTGAGGCAGGAGTGAGCCTGGTGTGTTCAAAGAAAGGCAAGGAGGTTTGGCGCCTGTGGCTCAACGGGCTAAGGCGCCAGCCATGTACACCTGAGCTGGCAGGTTCAAATCCAGCCCAAACCCACCAAACAACAATGACGGCTGCAACCAAAAAATGGCCGGGCGCTGTGGCGGGCGCCTGTGGTCCCAGCTACTTGGGAGGCGGAGGCAAGAGACTCGCTTGAGCTCAGGAATTGGAGGTTGCTGTGAGCTGTGATGCCACAACACTCTATCCAGGGTGACAGCTT